>CAUYQV010106636.1:0-10198 GCA_963574575.1 Galagoides demidoff
CGGGCGCCTGTGGTCCCAGCTACTTGGGAGGCGGAGGCAGGAGACTCGCTTGAGCCCAGGAGTTGGAGGTTGCTATGAGCTGTGATGCCATGGCACTCTACCCAGGTGGATAGCTTGAGGCTCCATCTCAAAAAAAAAAAATTGAAAACTTATATGCTTCATAAAACATCATTAGGAATGTGAAAAAGCAGCACACACAATGGGAGAAATACAAATCATATATCTAATTAGAGACTTGTTCTTAGAATGTATAAAGAAATATTACAGCGCAATAATATGATAACCCAATTAAAAAATAGGGAAAGGAGGCTGAGCATGGTGGCTCACCCCTGTAATCCCAGCACTCTGGGAGGTCAAGGCGGGCAGATCATCTAAGCTCCTGAGTTCAATACCAGGCTGAGCTGGAGTGAGACCCTATCTCTAAAAATAGCTGGGTTTGGCTCAGCACCCGTAGCTCAGTGGTTAGGGTGCGGGCCACATACACCGGGGCTGGCAGGTTTGAACCTGGCTTGGGCCTGCTATAAACAGTGACAACTACAACAAAAAAAAAAAACCCCAGGCATGTATTGGGGCTGATGCCTGTAGTCCCAGCTACTTGGGAGACTGAGGCAAAAGAATCATTTAAGCCTAAGAGTTTGAGGTTGTTGTGAGCTGTGACTCCATGGCACTGTACCAAGGACAAGATAGTGAGACTGTCGCAAGGAAAAAAAAAAAAAAAAAAGGCTTGTTCCTGTAGCACAGTGTTATGGCAACAGCCACATACATTGTGGCAGGCGCCTGTAGTCTGAGCTACTTGGGAGGCTGAGGCAAGAGAATCACTAAGCCCAAGAGTTTGAGGTTGCTGTGAGCTGTGATACTACGGCACTCTACTGAGGGCCACATAATGGGACTCTGTCTCAAAAAAAAAAAGAAAAGCCAGGCATTGTGATGGGTGCCTGTAGTTTCCACTACTTGGGAGGCTGAGGCAAGAGAATTGCTTGAACCCAAGAGTCTGAGGTTGCTGTGAGCTATGATGCCATGGCACTCTACTAGGATTACAAAGTGAGACTCTTATCTCAAAAGAAAAAAGAAAAAAAAATCAGCAAAGGATTTGAATAGATATTTTCCCAAAGAAGATATACAAATGGCAAAAAAACGCATGAAAAGATGCTCAACATTGTTAGCCATCAGGGAGATGGAAGTTGAAAGGGAGATGGAAGTGAGTTACCACTGCATACCCACTAGGATGGCTAAAATAAAAAAAGATAAGTTTTGGCAAGGATGTGGAGTAATTGGATCTTTCATATTCTGCTGTTGGAAATGTAAAATGTACATTTGCTGTGGAAAACAGTTTTACATTTCTTCAAATTATTAAATAGTTACATGTATGCCCTAGCAATTTCACTAGTAGGTATATGTATATCTAAGAGGAATGAAAACATACCTGCACAAAAACTATTACATGAATGTTCATAGCAACTTTATTCGTGGTAGTTAAGAAATGGATACAACTCAGATGTCCATCAGCTGATCAGTGGATTAGCAAAATGGGGTATAGTCATATAATGAAGTATCAGCAATAAAAAGGAAATATTGATATGTGTTCCAACAGGGATGATCCTTGAAAGCATGCTAAGTGGGCTTGGCGCCTGTGGCTCAAGCGGCTAAGGCACCAGCCACATACACCTAAGGTGGCGGGTTTGAATCCAGCCCGGACCTGCCAAACAACAATAATGGCTGCAACCAAAAAAAATAGCCAGGCGGTTGTGTCGGCGCCTGTGGTCCCACCTACTTGGGAGGCTGAGACAGGAGACTCACTTGAGCCCAGGAGTTGGAGGTTGCTGTGAGCTATGATGCAATGGCACTCTACCCAGGAACTTAGCTTGAGGCTCTGTCTCAAAAAAAAAAAAAAAAAAAAAAACATGCTAAGTGAAAGAAGCCAGTCCCCCAAGTCCAGTACATTGTATGATCCCATGCATATGAAATGTCCAGAATAGGCAAATCTGTAGAGACAGTAGATTAGTGGTTGTCTAGGGCTGAGGCAATGTGGTGTGGAGATGGGGAGAGTGACTACTAGTGGGCATGGGTTATCTTTTCGGGGTGATGAAATGTTCTAAAATTGATTGTGGTAATCATAATCATAATTCTGAGTACACTAGAGTATACTAAGAGCTGTTGGATTATACACTTTAAGTGAATTGTGTGGTATTTGAATTATATCTCATATTGCCATTATTTTTCAGATGTTGATTAAAAGGTGAGTTGATTATCTTTTTTTGGCACAATGAAGTCATCAGCTTATGATCATCAGTTTTGCACTTAACCCAGATGTTGGTGAAAAGTTGCTTAGAACTTAGTAGCAATCTTAGAGAGGGAATGTCTTTCAGTTGAAATCAGATTATCATGACAAATAGGCCTTCCTGGATTACAGTTCCTTGGCAAGCTTGACCTTCATTTTTCTCTGCAAGACGTGTAGACTGCACCCCAGAGAAACAGAAATAGCTGGTTGGAGAGTGGGCAGATGAGCTCTCTGGCTGGTCTTCCTAGATCAGCGGTACTCAACCTGTCGGCTGCAACCCCTTTGTAACAATGAAAATACATTGTGGTGGTAGGAAGGTTGAGAACCATTGTGCTAAATCAAGTCAACTTGCAAGTTTTGTTTGAGGCACTCTTTTTTTTTTTCCTTCTCCTCAGAGTTACTTACCCTCATGGAGATCAGTACATGAGGTACTCCTTATGTTTTGTTTTTTTTTTTTTTGAGACAGAATTTCAGTATGTCACCCTCAGTAGAGTGCTGGTGGTGCCACAACTCACAGCACCCTCAAACTCTTGGGCTTGAGCGATTCTCTTGCCTCAGCCTCCCAAGTAGCTGGGACTACAGGTACGTGCCATAACGCTTGGCTATTTTTAATTTTTTTTTTGCAGTTGTTTTAGCAGTTTCAGGCTGGGTTCTATCCCATCACCCTCAGTATATGTGGCTGGCACTGTAACCACTGTGCTATGGGGTTTTTTTTTTTTTTTTTGAGACAGAACCTCAAGCTATCCCCCTGGGTAGAGTGCTGTGGCATCACAGCTCACAGCAACCTCCAACTCCTGGGCTCCAGCGAGTCTCCTGCCTCAGCCTCCCAAGTAGCTGGGACCAGAGGTGCCTGCCATAATGCCCAGCTATTTTTGGTTGCAGCCGTGATTGTTGTTTTGGCCCCCGGGCTAGATTCAAACCCACCACCTTAGGTGTATGTGGCTGGTGCCTTAGCCACTTGAGCCACAGGCACCAAGCCACCTCTCATGTTTTAATTTTAGTTTTTTAGAGTCAGGGTCTTACTATATTGCCAAGGCTAGAGTCAAACTCCTCAGCTCAAGCAGCCATCCCACGTCAGCCTCCCAAGTAGCTGGGACTACAGGTGTACACCACTGTCCCTAGTTCCCCATGTTTGTTTGTTTGTGTTTTTTTTTGTTTGTTTGTTTTTTTGAGATGGAACCTCAAGCTATCCCCCTGGGTAGAGTGCCATGGCATCACAGCTCACAGCAACCTCCAATCCTGGGCTCAAGCGAGTCTCCTGCCTCAGCCTCCCAAGTAGCTGGGACCACAGGCACCCACCACAACGCCCGGCCATTTTTTTGGTTGCAGCCATCATTGTTGTTTGGCGGGCCCGGGCTGGGGATTCGAACCCTCCACCTTAGGTGTACGTGGCTGGTGCCCTAGCCGATTGAGCCACAGGTGCTGAGCCTGTTCCCCTTCTTCCTAATCCATCCCCAGCGGCCTGAACATTTGTTATTCCTCTAGCAAGCCATGCCCAGTTCTCCCTTTTGGTCCTTGCAACATGCTGTTATCTTTGCCTAGAACATTGACCATTTTCCCTCTAGGATGGCTTCCCCCATTTGTAGCACTTTACACACTTCCTTCCCATGAACTAACTTTTCATCTCTGTATGTGGAATATTGGGATGATAAATTCAAAGGGCGCAGGGCTGTGCATGTCAGTCCTGACCACCACTTTTGTCAGTACAATGAATTGTAGAAATGCTCATTTGGATAATGTGTTAATAAATGTGTTTTGTGCAGAAGGAGGTGATATGTATGTGGAAGGAACTATCTGTAATATGGTTTTAATAAGCTGAGATCCAGACATTGTCTATGGAATTTGGTGGCCATCTCTGCAGCCTCTGGGAAGAATTCTGTTTGGAGCACCTTGGATTAATGAGGGGAATGGAAGCGCTGAGTTAAGCATGTAGGCCAGGCTGGAATATGCATGGTACGACCTCAGAAAAATATGGAGATAACAAATTCCCTGCTCCCAGGGGTGGACTGTGGCTGGGCTGCATGTCAAAGAGAGAGAAAACAGAGCATCTTAATAACAGTGGTCCTCAGCTATCTCCAAATCCCCCTCATTTTATCTCAAGGCATGAAGCCCAGGCTTCCAAGACCCTATAGGTCTCTGCATTCCAACAAGACTCTGTAGGGAGAGCCAGGTGCCAGATATCAACATATTAGCTGGGCAAATTAGTCAGTGATGTCACTTTGGCATCTATTCAGGGATTCTGAAAAAGTGGCAAGTTCAAATTCTGCCAATTTCCCCGCCTATAAAATGGAGTAAATTAGATCAGTTCCTTTTGCTTCATTCTGTTTGAAACCCCAAAGCTCTGAACTGGTTACAGAAAATAGAGGTAGCTTAAGACGCTCTTTTAACTTGGCATTTCACATAAATCTTGCCCTCAAAGAGTGTACTATATGGTCAAAATGTTCAAGAGTCTGTGATTTGATTACACCTGAGCCAGCCTCTCAGGGATATGAGCCCCAGGAAAGCAGCAAGCAGACATCAGAAATGAGATGCGTGTGGCAGGTACACGTTACTATTACGTGAAGGGTGTTTGGAGAAGGCAGACTGAAACGGGTCTAGCTCTGTCTGGGGTACACGGCATTCTCCAGGTGATGGGCTCCATTCTTTGGGCTGCTTCTTTACCCACTTCTCCATAGCATCTCTTGGGGTTCGATCACAGTACCCAGTTAGCAGAAGATTCAGACTGGCTCATTTCACTTTCACCTTGGTCATCTTTATCCTCATTGCCCAGATCAGGAATCACGAGCCTTAAAGGTGAAGTGGTTTGTCCATGGTCACATGCTCTCCAGGACCAGAGAGTAGGATTCTTGACCTCTCATGCTTCCATAATACTGGCACACCTCCTTTTTCTCCCTGCCTTTTGTATTGTAAAACCTTGTTCTATTTCAAATAAATCGTTGCTAGTTTAGGGAAAGAAACATGGGTGTCATTTTCTTCCAGCTGAACTTAACTGGGGTCTTACTCCTTTTCCCCTACTTACTCTAGAAAAACGTTTTCTTTCTATAGGGAAAATTGGCCAAGGACTCCCTTGTATTGACATAGGACAGGAAGGTTGGCAAACTTATCATCAGGGCTCATTGAATTTGCATAAGCTGAACAGATTTGTGCAGCTAGCACCCAAATCAGGAACATTACCTAAGTGGAGTCATGGGCCATGATCCCTATCTGAGTCCATTCTGACCTCTGCCCCAAAGCTGTCCTCTCCCATCTTGAGATCTTCTCGCGACAAAACCACTGAGTAGTAGTCAAAAACAGTTGAGTAGCCCAACCTAAAAACTTGATCACATAGTCTTAGGTTTCTCTATTTTCCTGACAGCTGGGCCTAGAAAATGGCTAGATATCCCTGTCCCAGTGTTTTATTATTTATAAAGAAATCTAATGAAAACTCTACTTCCTGCTTACATTTTCTATAAACTCAAAACTCCTCTTAGCTCTATTATTTAAAAAATTAAAGAGGCATTTAAAGTCAGTCAATAGCAGTGGTAGCAATGAGTTTCTAGAATCTCAAAATATTAGAGACTCTAAAGATCATTTTCCCCCAAACTCACCTTTTAATAGAATGGAAGAATTCCTCTGTCTATCCCTAGAACCACTTTTATCATCATTTCTTTCAAGGGCTATATGATGTCCTCTTAAGAGAGATCTGCTCTTTCCTCCCTCCTTTTTCTCTTACTCTTTCCCACCTGAGACATTTTCTCAGCCACAGATCTGACCATGTAAATCTCTAACTACTGTTTAATGGCTCTACATGTCCGTTTAGAAAGCCTGAAAATCTTCGTATGGCTCATGATAACTTCTGCATCTTCCAACGGGTTGGGCCACCATTATCCTCTCTAATGCCTAAACATATCAGCCTTAAAAAAAAAAAATCAGTTCTTTGAAAGTGCCATGATTTTCTTACTTAGAATGATGCACCTGCTGGTCTTATTTGCTTAAACACACCGCCTGCTTTTTCTCATTGCTTCTCTGTCTAGCAAAGTAACAGACCTTGGTCACAGGGCAGACGGTTCTTGAACCTGGCTCCCCCCAGTTGCTAACCCATTCCTCGTCACAACATTGCTCTTTATCATGTCAAACCTAATTCCCTTAGAATTTAAAAGATGTATTCAATGAAGCAAAGCTTCTCTTGGGTTGAAGACTAGAGAGGCTGAGCTTTTGTCCCTGGTTCTTATTTTCTGACACTGAAGGTTGAGAACTGGATAGATTTACCAATGCCAGTACAGCATAAAAGAATGCCCCTCCATTTTTTTTGAGGCTTAAATATCATTTTTCCTTGGTTAGACAAACTCTAAAACTTGAAGGATGAATATAAATAGATCAAAATGCTGGACATTTATTTCTGCTTGCTTTGAAGTAAAAAGAGAGTCATTTTCCCTAAAGTCCAGCGAACTCTCCATTATCCTCTGTGTGTGTGTGTTAGGGTCAGTGAAAAAGAGGAAAAGACACTACAACTAAGATCTTTCCTCTTTAATATTGATAGAAAATTCTTTTCCCCATGACTTTGTCTATTCAGACAAAACCAAGGATTTTAAAAAGCCTATTGAAACTCTCTTTCACATGCCTTACTGTATTTTTGTTGTTGTTCTTAAAAAAAAGTAATATTTGTTCTTCTGGGTAGATACTTAGTAATGGAATTGCAGTATCGAAATTAAAAAAAAAATAAGTAGATAACAGAAAATTAAGTGTGTTTCTAATCCTTGTAATAAGCGTCCCCATCTCCTGATCCTCATAAAAGAGCTAATATAATCTGTGTCCAGCACTGTTCTAAACATTTTAAATATTTTATTTAATTGCAGCAGACATCTTACCAGGTGGGTATTTTTATTCTTTCCATTTCACAGATAGGAAAACTAAATCTGTGCCACTAAGGCAATTTCCAAAAGCTCACATAGCAACTAAATAACACTAAGATGAACAACAAGATACACTCCAGAGAGTAAAAGCAGCGACATTTCAGCTTCTCCTGCGGGTTTCTTTGGTGAATGGCTGAGTATTCAGTTATAAGGGAAAAAATGCAAATAGAGAATATTTTGAAGGTGCTGTTGAAGGTAGAATCCAACAGGCAATATACGAGGGAAAGTGACATATATTTCAGCCCTCTAAAAGTGAACTTTCTTATAACATGTGAGAAAGTTTTTCTATTTCTATATATGCAAAATGCAGATATTTGGGGGGATTAATTATTGGGAGGAGTGGATGTCTATTAGATTAATTCTTATGATATCACTGATCTTCTACTTCTAGGCCCTGGGGTTCTCGCCCGCATCAGTGTTCTGTGAGACGCTTTAGAGCTCTACAGAAGACAAAAACCACACACCACCACATTGAAGCATACAAGCTATTATATATTTTCATAATATAGAACTTTAAGGTATAGTAATCAACAGTGGCAAAATATTTCTGTCTCTGATATTATTTTTTCGTGAGATCCAACCTGTAATTGAGATCAGAGAAAACGGAATGGAAGAACAAACCCATGAGGACAGGATAAAAATATCAAGAACAGCAAAATATGTCTGAGTATTTCAAACTGTATAGAAAAAATAAATTAGGTGAACAATTGTGTAAATATAAATTAAAAAAAGATGACATTCTTAATAAATAAAGTTTACTATTTACATTTTTATATATTGCTGAAAGACTTAACTTAGATCCATAAAAACATATAAACAGAAAAAAAAAACAAAACCAAAATAGGAGCAGCAAATTTATGCGCGTGAGGTACAGAAAAAGAACTGGAATTGTGTTTAGTTTTTGGTTCTTACATTGTTTCCTTTCTGTGTTTTTTTCTTTTTTTTTTTTCTTTTTTACAGTAGGCCAGTAGAATTCTCATGAGAACAGCTTTTAAGCACTTCAATGGAAAGTCATTTTTTGGTAGCTTCCAGAAGGTGCCAAACAGATTTCAATATCATGATAATTAGAAATACCCATAATAATTATAACAATAATAAAAAGGAATGATATGATACATAAATATGGAAGAGCAGTTTGTAATATGAATACATTTTCTCTAGACGAGATCACAGTTTTATTTTGTAAATATTACATTTAAGTATATATATACACACATATATGTACAACTATATATACATGTGCATATATATGTAAATTTATATTTATATATAATATCTTTATATAGATAGATATCTGTGGACAGGTTATTGATTATAGAGACCCAAGAAAGCAATTCAATAATGGTTCAAAATTTCCCTCACTGACAGCTGGTGTGTAGTTTTAAGAAGCCCCACGTAGTTTGCACTCAGAATGCCATTTCTTCTTTAATGGAACACTTGAAGTGTAATTTTTAAGTCTGAGAAGTGAGGTGCCTTCTGAAGAGGATATTTTAGTAACTCCCTTCCTCTGTAAGTTGGAAATGGCCTGGAAGTCTTGAATCAACAACTAACTGACTTGGCCTTGTAAGAAGTAATTAGCTTTTAACAAAATCAAAGAACCGGTAAAGGCCAGAATATTGGAATAGGGGAGTGGAAGCAAATTCACCCCCAAAATGAAATAGTCTCCAATCCAGGTCTCTTTCTTAAGGTGGACTAAGACCCACAAACTCTGGCTCTATTCCTTGAAAATCAAATGAACACTCCCTGTCTTTCTCCAGAGGCCAACAGGCCTGTGCATTCTCAAAAAATAACCCATGGACTTTGTGCCAAACCTTGGCCCTCACAGCCCATTTAAAACCTCAGGGCCTCACAATCCCCTGCCCTCCCACTGTGAGGTAGGTATGTAGTATTATCCCCATTTTGCAGCCAGAGAAACTGAGGCAAATGTAGATACAATTTGATAACTTGTCCAAGATCACTGAGCAAACGGCTGCTTGGAGTTAAGAATTCTAGGTTGTTTACATGAGGGACATGATTCCTTTTTTGGCTATTGTGCATTTCTTTTTCAAAGCAACTGATTGGTAGGAATTTGGCAAAAGTTGAATAAATGACAAGAATAGGCCTTTCTTTGTTTGCCATTTAGTTTTTATGTTTGTTGCTTTTACTCGGTTTGTTTTGTTTCTCAAAACTCATGGGGGGTTACCTGTCTGGCATGTAGCAGCCTCTTAGGAAGTTGGACCGTGCAGTGTGGTTCTGAGTGCAGTCTTTATAAAGCCCAGTGCTATACTGGGAAATATAAACAATTTATAATGCAAAAAGCACAACGACACATTATGTCCCCTCAGTATTTGGTACAACCAATATCCAACCCTCCCCACTCCCTACTACCACTGATTGCCACCAAACAAACAAAATGTCCCCGACAACAACAATAAAACATCAAGGGGGAAAATGCCATGTTTCCTGGACCTACCACAATGTACAGAAAATACCAGACAATGTTATAAAATCCCACTCTATGTCTTCTAGGGAAATCTTTACGCTTGTGTCTACCTACTCGTCTGTAGAATATTTCCCTTAGGAAACATAAAAATAGTGTCTTTTTAAAAAAATTCTTAGTTTTGAATCATGCATTTTTATTTCCTTGTAATCTGCTTGGGTTCTATTAATCTCTATCTGTACAGTGTTGTCATTATCATGTTCTTTTTTATTTTCCCACTTGAAGTAGTTCCAGAAAAAAAAAAAAAACAACAACACAAAACCTCAAAACCGTTGACTTGACCTTCCTTTTCTTTTTTTTTCTCTCTTTCTCTCTCTCTTTCTTTCTTTTGCTTTTCTGTTCTTTTTTCTTTCTTTTTCTCTAACACAGGTAAGACCTATACCAAATTGACAGTTACAACCAAGTTAAAGCAAACCTGGAAGGGAGGTAGCTGAAATCTGTCTTAAAGAATTATTTTCAACAACTAGCATTTAAGTATCGGCCAAGATGGGAATAAGACCAAGAGAACTGTCTAGGCAGTGACTCAACATGCTGAAGCTATGGGTGGCA
>CAUYQV010106637.1:0-11037 GCA_963574575.1 Galagoides demidoff
GAAATCCAGTTTCCTCTTCTTGGAAATACAATCTGTGAATTATCAGAAAATCCAGTAAACATGTACATCACACATATAATAAGATAATATGAAAGCGTGATGGAAGACAGAAAGTATAATCATGTAATAAAGGTGACCCTCCACATTTATGTTTTAAGTTGTTCTAGTTATAAGTAATATTAGAAATAGACTTAAACTCATTGGAAGTTTAATGGAGGAGATAAGATATGAACGCACACAATTTACCATAAACCCAGGCATACGAAGTATTAACAGAATTGTGAGGGCAATATTTGGCTAACTGTAAAGTTACATGTAATAGAACATGAGACTCCAAGAGATCTTGTAGAGTTAAAAACTAACGTTTTAAGATCTATGAAGGAATCCCAAGACCTAAAAAGAAAAAAACAACAACAAAATCCAGTAATCTAAAGACTTGTACCTGGCTATGTACACAGGAAATTCTTCAAAATCCACGAAAAAATACATGGAAGGTTGAAAGATGAAATAACAAGCCACAGACTGGGGGGAAATATTTGCCAAGGGCATGTCTGATAAAGGACTGTTATCCAAAATTTATAAAGAACGATTTAAAATTCAACAATAAGAAAAAAAAATGAAATGCCACTGCAAACTTACAAGAATGACCAAATCCAGAACTCCAACAACGAAGACTGACGAGGATGGGAGGCGCTGGGGGCTCTCGTCTGTTGCTGCTGAGAGTGTAAAACAGAGAGTCTGGGGATTTCTTCCAAAGAGAAGCATATTTTACTTACAATCCAGCAATCACACTCTTTTGTATTTACCCAAAGGAGTTGAAACCTATGTCTACATGAAATCCTGCACAAAAAAAAGCTGTTGATAGCAGCTTTGTTCATTATTGCCAGAACATGGAAACAACCAAGATTTCCTTCAGTAAATAAATGGATTCATAAATGGTGGTCCATAACGACAATAGCTATTAGTCAGTACTAAAACTAAATGAGCTGCCCCATCATAAAAGGCACAATGTAAAATTGAATCCATATTATTGGGCAAAATAAACTGATATCCAACAAATAGGGAATTAATAAAATAATTATGCTATATCCATAAAATGAAATACTGTTCAGTGATGAATAGACGTAAAATATTCTACTAAAGTTCATGCACTGGTCTCAAATGTGTGTAAACAGAAGATGCAAAACTCAAACTTACACACGATATAATTCTACTTGTATCGCATTCTGGATCAGACAAAACTATAATAATAGGAAATGCACCTGTGGTTTCCAAAACTGTGAGGTAAAGGGAGGTTATGGTGTACAAAGTGGTAACAGAGGACATTGTTTGGGTGATGATCTATTCGATACCTTAATTTGCCTACACAATTGTGTATGGTTTTTTTTAATTTTTTTCACAATTGTGTATGTTTGTCAAAGCTCATATAACTGATACCTTTAAATCATACATTTTTTCCAAATTTATATTAGTATTTCAAAACCCTGACTTTGAAAAACTTTCTATTAGATACATTTATCATTGTTTCAGAATTGGGAGTGTTTTTGCAGGGATGATAATGGCTATAAGACAGAAGATGGGGACTCCTGGGGATGCTAGCAATGTTCTGTGTTCTCATAAAAAAAAAAATATATACTTTGAATACTACCTGAATGTTTGTTCTACATCAATTCTTTTATTCAGCTTGCTTATTCATTCATTCATTCGTGAATTCATATTTTTAAAGACAGGGGCTGGCTGTGTCACAATCATATTCACTGAAAGAGGCACAATCATATTTCACTGAAACCTTTAGCTCCTGGGCTGAAGCAATCCTCCCACCTCTGCCTCTCAAATGGCTAGGACTACAGGGTGCACCACCATGCTTAGTGAATTATTATTATTATTATTATTTTCCTATTTGCTATTTTGAAAAGATAGGGTCTCACTAGATTGCCCAAGCTGTCGTAAACTTCTTGCTTCAAGTGATCCTCCACCTTGGCCTCCCAAGGTGCTGGAATCATAGGAATGAGCAACCACACTTGGCCTCGTTTGAATTCTATCTATGTGGTTTTATTTAATGCTTGAGTTTTAGTAGCTCTGAAGGCATTTTTGCATTATTTTCATCCTATTGTACTTTAAATATCATGTGCAGTTCAAGTTCTTCTTGCTCCCTCTGTGTGTAAACCTGCTGGGACCTCGATGATCAGGAGACTGGTACACAGGAGGCTGATACACAGGAGGCTGGTACCAGGCAGCTTTTGCAGTTTCACCATGAAGGAACTATCATGCTTATGCACTCATCATAGCACTAAAATGTTATTTTATAGCTATTTTAACTCTTAAAGCTAAGCTTGACTCATGAGTCCTTTCTTCTGGCAGTTTCTTGGGTCCCATAGCAAGGGAAGTCTTACCTTTCAAGATGGTTCTCTTCTCAGCTTTTTCTTCCTTAAAGCAAGCAGACAACCCTCAGAATGGGAGTAGCTATTAGCAGGTTATGTTTCTGACAAAGGTTTCATAACTAAAATCCACAGAGAACTCAAACTAATTAACAAGAAAAGAAGAAGCAATCCCATTTCATTGTGGGCAAGAGACTTGAACAGAAGCTTTTCTCAAGAAGACAGGCACACATGGCCTACAAACACATGAAAAAATGCTTGTAATATTTAATCATCAGAGAAATGCAAATTAAAACCACTTTGAGATATTATCTAACTCCATTAAGAGTAGCCCACATAACAAAATCCCAGAACTACAGATGTTGGCATGGATGTGGAGAGAAGGGAATACTTCTGCACTGCTGGTGGGAATGCAAGCTACTATGTCCCTTCTGGACAGAAGTTTAGAGAACATGTAGTAAACTAAAAGTAGATCTGCCATTTGATCCTGCAATTCCTCTCCTAGGTATATATCAAGATGACCAAAAATCATTTTACAACAAAGACATTTGCACCAGAATGTTTATTGCAGCCCAATTCATAATTGTCAAGTCATGGAAGCAGCCCAAGTATGCATTGACCCATGAATGGATTAACAAATTGTGGTATAGGTGTGGCATGGAATATTATGCAGCTGTAAAAAGTTGAAGACTTTCCCCCATTTATGTTTACATGGATAGAGCTGTATCATATTCTTCTTAGTAAAGTATCTCAAGAATGGAAGAAAGAGTATCCAATGTACTCAATAGTATTAGGAAACCAATATATGATTACCCACACTTTCATATGAATGATAAAACACAAGTATAGCTCAGAATAAAGGAAGAAAGAGGAGGGCGAGGGGAGGGGAGGAGGGTGGCCGGGTGGAAGGAGGTAATCAGTGAGACCTCACCCACTGTGCCTATTGCAAGGGTATACGTCAAATATATTAAGAGTAGGGTATAAATGTCTTAACACAACAATTAAATGAGTGAGGTGAAGGCTTTGTTAACCAGTTTGGAATGTAAACATCTCAAATTGTATATAAATTCAGCACATTGTACCCCATAAATGCAGTAATGTATACTGTTATGATATGATAAAAAAAAAAAAGTGAAGAACTGTCCTCCTGAAAGTGACTAAGCGCTCCATATTCCCGAGATCCTCAGTGATCTCGAGCACTGTTTCAGTCTGTGACAGTCCCTTCCTGACACCTGCTTTGAGCCTGGGTGAACGTGGGAGTTTTCATTGACCTGCAACTTGGAGCTTATAATTTTTTTTCTCAGTTTTCCAGCTTCATTCCACTGAGATTCTCACCCTTAAAATATTTTCCCCAGTTTCTAATGGAAGTGGGTTTTGATATTTTTTTGTGAATAAAAGTCTCTTTATATATTTTTTCACTTTCCTTCTGATTGTTTGAAATTCTGGGCTTCATTAATAAGAGTTTTCTTAACTTTTTATGGCTGTTTTATCTAAGTTTCTTTTGATTTTTTTTTAGTATTTTTTTTTCTTTTGTCTCTTTTCCATAATGAAATGTTTACTCAATTGTCTGGTGATCTTTGTTTTCTACACAATCTTTAAGTGCAGTTCATGCCAAGAGAACTCTCGGTGTCCTCTGTCATTGCCGCATTTTGCTCTTGGCTCTGGCATCACCTGGCCATAGGGGTGCACCCTGCCCCCTTTCTGAAATATGTTCAAACCCTATCACAACATCGCATGTTACCCTTCCTCGGCTTTGCATCTCTTCATGGTGTTTATAGTCCCTGACATTTTTCTATTTCTCTCCCACATAGTAAACCCTCAAATGTATTTTTTAGTACAAATGTTAAATGATCATGAAAATCCTTTCACAGCTTTAGACTTCGATTTAAGAAATTTTCACTAGAGCTCTAGTTTCCAACCTGGCTATCATCAGGATAATCTGGAAAATTGATACAAAGTAAAATGATTTTGTGCCTTCCTAGTCTCCTGATGATACATTTCTCTATTTTAGTCCTAGAGGTGTGTGTGTGTAAGCACTTGTATGTGTAAACATATTGTGCATCTGTCCCTGTGTGTCTGTGTGCTTGTGTGTTTGTAGAAGTACATTGTGTGTGTCTGTGTATATACACGTGATATCTCTGTCTCTGTGGGATGTATGTATATACTATTTTATCTGAGTAACTATAGATTAATTTCCATTCATGATGCACAAAATTAATGGTTTATGAAGCCTTTTTGTCTCCTCCATCTCTATGGTATTTTTTATAATTTTCTTTATACCTCTTCTAATAATCTTCCTTTATTGGCTGCAAATATAGTTTATAACTGGAACAGAATAAAAGTATAATGTGTCTCAATGATGGCGAATCCATCTGCTAGATTCAGCAAGGAACATATGGCGAGTTTACATTAGTATAATTTTCCATATTTACTGACTCATGACAAAATAAAGTGGTTTATACTGTGTATCATTAGCATAAAGAACTTGGGCTTCAGGGAGTTTAGGTTCTAACGTATGTTGAAACTATATCATAAAATTATGTTTCGTATCTTAAGATTTTTGATTTAAGTTTAAAACATTTTTATATGCCTTTGTTTCAAGCCAGCTGTCAAGGAATTCTATTCATTTGATAAATGTCAGCATGTGACAACTTTTTCCAGAGTTATTTCCTTTTTTTGTTATTGAGTAGATTATCACATTGTTATTTTAAACCAGATAATAATTGAAATATATTCCCTTTGGGGTATCTCCTGTGGGGTTCGTCAACAGTCAGGTAAGTGGATATAAAGAATCTCAATGAACCATATTAATAACGTAATTAAACCTGCATTTGCTGTTTCACAGGTAAGAAACATTTTTCAATAATTTCCAGAGTATTTTAGTAGCTAAAACTTAAAAATTCAAATTCAAAGATGTCATTTTGTACTAAATACTGTAGCTTATGAAGTACATAATACAAAACACTGAAACTTTTTCCTACTGCCTAGGTAAGGAATGGTCTAATATTGATGAAGACAACACAGACTAATACATTTTAGGTAAATAAAATGTATTCATTGACATCTTATTTATGTAAAGTTATACCTATGCACTAAAAACCAGAACATTCTAGAAAACAATGACAAAAATAAAAACATTGAATTTATTGCCATTACACAGTTAAGATTATTTCAAACAGAGGACATGTTTTCATTTTCTCAGTAAAAGTAGATAGACCAGTTTGGAGAATGAGCCATCAGGAATTTTCTCATAGAGGCCAGGAACACATTCAATTGATTTAACTATCGAGTGACTTATGTTTTGATATAATGACAAAATAATAACTCTTGTAGTTTGTGTTGCTAGCTATGTAATCCAGATGTGATTTCGGATTACTACTTTTTTCTACTGTTTCTGCAGTCTCAATGGTAAAAACACATCAGAAATCATGCTGTGTCTATTTCACCTAGAGTGGGTAGGGTGTAACTGTCAGAATGACGCTGGGGTCTAATTGGGAGTAGGTGTAAAATTGAGAAGAGTGAAGGCATTACGATGAAGAAATGGCACTGAATCCTGCCTCTGCCTCTCAGGAGCTATGGGGGTTGTTAGAAAGATGAAATAAAATAATACGTACAAAAGTCTCTTCCCATAGTCAGTGAATGGGTATTATTTCTCTTCCCTTGTAGAAACACAGCCTTTAAATGTCAAACCTAAGCTATTTGGAGTTTCTGTCTTCTATTAAAATTGTATTTGTACATGAATTTATACAACATTTTTTGCTAATAAAATCAATCTTCTATCATTAAATACTTCAAGAACCACAGACCTTTCCTCTTTATTGCACTAAGACTTTTCAGTATAGTCTAATATTGATGAAAACAACACAGTCTAACTCCTTTGGCATCTAGTAGAAATGCTGGTTTCAGGAGAATTTAGCTGAAGTGCTTAACCTCATAGTCTTACACTATTTCATTTACCCAAAGCAAAATTAAGCCCCCTGTAAGGTCATAAATGGAACTGTGGTAAATAGTATGTTTATTTTTAATATTAACAGATCACAATTTACCAAATTTTATTCTACAAAGAATAATACAGAAAGAGTGGGCAGGAAAAATAGGCAAAATATTAAATTGAGAATTAATGAAATTTAATCCTGAGAGAATAATGTTTGAATGTGCATGAGTAATCATAAAATAAATATATTAATTACATATAGCTTAAAAATATAATATCAAAAATATATATATAATATCTAGCTCAAGGTTCTGGTTACATACATTTTTTAATTATTTGGTTACAATATTTATGTTGTGACCCAATATTGGCTAAACAAAAAATAAATATATGAGGGTGGCGCCTGTGGCTCAAAGGAGTAGGGTGCCGGCCCCATATGCCAGAGGTGGCAAGTTCAAATCCAGCCCCAGCCAAAAACTGCAAAAAATAAATAAAAATAAATATATGACAAAAAGTCAAATTATATGGTGTTAAATTTATAAGCAAAATTGACATATTAAAGGAAATTTATTTTTACACGTTTATTTATTCTGTCTGGCTATGCATCATTTTGTTGCTTGTTCCTTCAAATATATTGATATTTTAAAGAGGAAACTCTCTGTGGGGTAACCCTGTCATCTCACACGTCTTTTAATCATAAATCTGGGTGGCTAATACATAATTTAAAATTCCAATTCCTATGCTACCTGTCATGAACCAGATATATCATTGAACTGATAAGCTAGAATTGTACTGGGCCTGACCTTTTCTCCTATGGTAATGACTAATGAAATTTAAAAACATAGGTAGATTTAATTGTATCCACCAAAGTTGTATTTTATTTCTCTCTATACCTCATCTATATTCAACTGCTGTGTCAAAACTCTAAGATTGGACCAACCACTATTGGATCACAAAGCATACACACAAACGTACATGCATAACATTATAAACACCGTATTTCCATAACCCACTAAGCAGTAGCTTTTTCATACATGCTTCATTATTTTAAAGTAATATATTGCTACATATAAATGAAATTTCCATTGCTCAGACCTCTGTTCCTCCCATTCCCTCTGCCCATTCTAAAGACAATCACTGTTGACTAATTGACTATCACATTTTATGCTTTTCCAAATACATTTTTTGAAAAATGTATTTGCTGTTATGGTATTGGATAAATTAATTATATACTTATATATGTATACATACACATATATATATTCACATATATACAATTTTTTGTGTAATGTTAAAATTTACAAAGCAGATTTATGATGTTGACATCATTTTTTGATTGGCTTTTTCTTTTCTGTCCTTCTGTTCTTTCATTTTATTTTATTTTTTTAATTCAGGATATTATGGGGTACAATCACTTGGTTATACCACTTGTTGTTGTGCGGTTTGAGTCAAAGTGATAAGTGGGCCCATCTCCTAAATAGTGTGCATCGTGCCCATTAGGTGTGAATCCACCCACCTTCTCCACACCCTTCCCCCCTGCTTCCCTTCCACTGGGTTTTACTTGCATATGTGGGCGCAGGTGTTCCTCAATTAGTTCCAACTTAATAGTAAGTTCGTGTGGCATTTCTTTTTCCAATTCTTGTGATGAGAAGAATGGTTTCCAGTTCCATCCAAGTTATTATGAAACATATTAGCTTTGCATTATTTTTATGGCTGAGTAGTATATAATGCCGAGTGTCTTATTGTGCAAATTTATTGCATATAATAATTTGAATTACTATCCTTCATAATCTATTTTATAATTTCTACTTATTTATTAGTTATCTAGCTTTTATTTCACTCAATCTATAATCAACAGTGGCTAAATATAACATATTTAAAGAAAACGGATTTATCTAGTATCTTTTTTAAGGATAATTTTACCACTTTTCATCAGAAATTTGAAAAATTTATTAAAAGCACATATTATCAATAATTTATATTTCCAAAAGTAATAAACATGGCCAACTATTTAGCCAAGAAAGAAAAATATAAATACAACTATGTAAGAAAGAAATTTGAATGAAGCATGAACTATCATATAATTACCATGGCCTATTGTCCATCACAAATCTTAATTATTTCTATTCAGACAATCTCAATAAGACCTAAAAGAGCCAAAAATTATTAGAAATACTGCAGTAAAAAAAACCTATTATTCTTTAAAAATAATGTAATTTGCATATTCTGTTAATATATTTAAAATGTTAAAGATTTTATGGTTTCCTTCAACATTTACTCCAGTGTTTTAAAAAATATCAATTTTTATATTCTACAAATAAGTAGGTTATAGAGAGTCATTTTACACAATTTCTGTGGTATCTAAATATTTTATTACTATGCTCTGTCCATTGATATGGATTCTCACATGTTTGGGTGTTGAGAGATGTTTTTAGCCACTCATTTGGTGTTTTGATGTTATATTCTATTCAAAATTAAAATTAAAAGACCAAATTGAATTCAGCAGTAAATAGATGAGGTGACCTGACAGTTTTAGAAATGATGTGATTTCAGCCCCAGAGTGAACACACATCTCTTCCTTCCTATTCCACAGCAAGTGAAATCCATCCTCCACCCACCAGCTTCTCAATGTGTTCTGATCCGCTGCTTGGAAATTGTACTTTGTCAAGAAACAAATTTGAAGACACACTTCGTATGCCCTTGACATATGATATTTTCATGGTCATATGAACTACAATATTATGCATATCTTCAAGTTTGTTTTCTGAGATTTCAACATGAAGAATGTCACTAAAGCGGCCATGTTTGTACTGAAGGGCTTCACAGACGACCCTACACTGCAGGTCCTCTTTTTCATTCTGTTCCTAGCAATTTATCTCTTCACTCTCTTGGGAAATCTAGGGCTGATTGTATTAGTCGTTCGGGACTCCCGGCTCCACAACCCCATGTACTATTTCCTCAGTGTTTTGTCTTCCGTGGATGCCTGTTTTTCCTCAGTCATTACCCCAAATATGTTAGTAAATTTTATGTCAAAGAACAAAACCATTTCATTCCACGG
Organism: Galagoides demidoff; assembly: GCA_963574575.1. Lineage (NCBI taxonomy): Eukaryota > Metazoa > Chordata > Mammalia > Primates > Galagidae > Galagoides > Galagoides demidoff. The sequence continues at coordinate 9,371 of CAUYQV010106637.1, forward strand.
TTGTGCAGCACAGATGTTTCTTGGTGTTGCTTTTGGAACCACGGAATGCTTTCTGTTGGCAGCAATGGCTTATGACCGCTATGTAGCCATCTACAACCCTCTCCTTTATGCTGTGAGCATGTCACCCAGAGTCTACGTGCCACTCATCACCACCTCCTATGTTGGAGGAATTCTGCACGCTACATTACACACAGTGGCCACTTTCAGCCTCTCTTTCTGTGGATCCAATGAAATTAAACATTTCTTTTGTGACATCCCTCCCCTCCTCACCATTTCTACTTCTGACACTTACATAAACCAACTCCTCCTCTTCTACTTTGTGAGCTCCATTGAGATAATCACCATCCTGATTGTCCTGGTCTCTTACGGTTTCATCCTGTTGACAATTCTGAAAATGCGTTCTGCTGGGGGGACACAAAAAGTGTTCTCTACGTGTGGCTCTCACCTAACAGGAGTGATGATTTACCACGGGACCATCCTCTTCATGTATTTGAGACCGAGTTCCAGTTATGCTTTGGAACATGACATGATCGTTTCAATATTTTACACCATCGTGATTCCCATGCTGAATCCCATCATCTACAGTTTGAGGAACAAAGACGTAAAAGAGGCCATCAGAAGAGTGGGAAAGATTGGGGGATGATGCATTTTTCATACTAAACATTACATGGGAATAAATTAAAACGGATATCCAGTGTCTCAATATCAAAGTTTTTTACTTTAGTTTTTAATGTCTTTCTGTTCTTAGTGAACATTTTAAAACAAGGATCATAGTCAACATTCTACCCACGCTCTTTTTGCACATGCAGAAGAACTGTGCTTCTTACTAAGTTCGTACACACCACACACATATACATCTATGCTGATGCTGATTATATTATTTCTGGGACTACGATTATGAAATAGCAGATACAGCATGGCTTAAACAAGAGAAATTTATTTTCTCACAAATACGGAGACTAGAACTCCCAGAGCAAGGTGTTGGCTGGGTTGATTTCTTCTGAGGTCTTTGTCCTTATTTGCAGCTTTCCAAATCCTGTGTGGGAGTTAACAGTTCTATACACCCTTCTAAATCCTGCCAAGTACTATTGCAAATATTTCCTTTCTGGATAACTCCACAGTCACCCCTGAAATATCCTTCCAGGACTTTAGTTCTGCCCCTAACAATGTAATAGAGTCTCAGAATCGATATTAATATACCTTACATCATCTACTCATTTCCTAATAACGTTGGTCTCTTTCTCCTTCCCTTCCCTCCTCTTTCCTTTCCTGTCTCTCCTCCTCCCTCCCTCTTTCCTTCTTCCCTCTTTCTTTCATCTCTTCTCTTTCTCTTTTCCCCTCCTTTCTTTTTTTATCTTCATCTTGTTTCTCAGACTAGTTGAAAGCTTACAAATTGCACAATGTCTCAATGAACAAGATAAATGATCACATTCTGAGGATGACATTTCCTGCCCTTTTTAATTTTTAATTATATTAAATAAAATGATAAAATTCCAACTGACAGTTATTATTCATGTATATGAGGTACAGCGTGATGTTTCAATGCATATCTACATTGTACAATGATACAGGGTAATCATAACATAAATCACTTTAAACATTTACAATTGCTTTCAAGGGATAACAGTGAAAATCTTTTCTTTTAGCTCCCTTGACACATAGGCTAC
>CAUYQV010106640.1:0-15269 GCA_963574575.1 Galagoides demidoff
AGGCACCTGTAGTCCCAGCTTACTTGGGAGGCTAAGGCAAGAGAATTGTTTGAGCCCAAGAGTTTGAGGTTGCTGTGAGTTGTGATGCCACAGCACTCTACTGAGGGCAAAGTGAGACTATGTCTCAAAATAATAACCATAATAGATTTATATATATATATAAGCATTCTAGTCTAGCCCACTGCCACTCACCTGGCCCCTCCCTAAGGCTAGATACCCAAGCAGCTCTGCTTCCTCCAGTGCTACTCACCACACCACAAGGAATCTCAGTACATACAGGGGCTTCACTGATTTATTTCAGTCTTTTAAGATATTTTTTTGGAACAAATTCCCCGGGGCAAAATTAATAGACTAGAGTAAAAAAGGTGTTTGATATCATAATGCTTCACAAAAAGAGCACACCTGTCTACAGAGCTGGCTCAGCTTGTGTGAACGTGCAGCTCTATCACACCTTCCCCAATTCTTTATCTTTGCTAGTTTGATTTTACTACTTTAAATTTTTAAACTTACACATGTAATTATACATTATAAGGAGTAAACATTCTTCCCACATCTGTTCACCCCTTGTACTTCCAGGAGTGGACTATCCTTGACCTATCTGTCTACTGGGTATCAAGGTATATCTTAAACATCTGGACATAAAACTCTACATGCAACAAAATACCTTTCCAATTACTCGCCTTATAAACTGGTCCTGTAAATATTCTTGCAAAAGTTCTAAGATTTGGTTCGGTGCCCGTAGCTCAGTGGTTATGGTACTGGCCACATACACGAGGGTTGGTGGGTTCAAACCCGGCCTAGGCCTGCTAAATAACAATGACAACAACAACAAAAACGCCAGATGTTGTGGCAGGTGCCTGTAGTCCCAGCTACTTGGGAGGCCAAGGTAAGAGAATTGCTTAAGCCCAAGAGTTGGAGGTTGCTATGAGCTAAGACGCCATGGAGGGTGACACAGTGAGACTCTGTCTCAAAAAAAAAAAAAAAGTTCTAAGATTTTTTTCATTTTTTTTGAGACAGGGTCTCTCTCTCTCTCACCCAGGCTAGAGGACAGTGGCATAGTTATACCTCACTGCAACCTCAAACTCCTGGGCTCAAGTGATCCCTCCACCTCAGCCTTCCTAGTAGCTGGGACACAATGCCTGACTATTTTTAGAGACAGGTCTCACTCTTGAGAAGGCTGGTGTTGAACTCCTGACCTTAAGTGATCCTCCCACCTTGGTCTCTCAGAGTACTAGGATTATAGGCATGAGCTACCTGCACCTGACCAGTTCTAAGCTTTTATGTATTCAAATCTACTATCTGTTTCTTTTATGAGTTTATCTGAGCCACTAATTTTTCTGACAAATTAGTTTTACTCTCAAAGCATTCCTAACTGCTCTCCAGAATCCAGGACTTGGCTTATGTTTCTTAGAAATTCCATGACACTCCTGGCCAAGCAAATCTGTAAGCATAGTGGGTACAGGGTTAAAAAGCACTTCCATCCAACTTCAGCCCAACAACTCCTGACTATGAGTAAAGTCCCTCCAGTGTTCCAGGACCATGCTCTGGCCAGGAACAAGTTACCTGAGGTAGGTGGGGGGCTCTGTGCTGATGGACACAGCCTTGTACTTCTCATCATTGCCATCCAGAATCTCCTCCACCTCTGAGGCTTTTAGCAGAGTCACACTGGTAGCTAGAGTTGTATATCCATGATCTGTAAGTGGAGAAACACCACTGGGTTAGTCTGTTGGCAGTGGTAGCACGAAGCAGCCAGCCAAGTGGATACAGCATATCAAAGTCCTCACATGCAGGAGGAGGGAAAAGCAAGGTGTCAACTCACTACTGGCAAATGCTGGCCTCTTCCAAAAGGGCAACCTGGATCGAGCGCTTTACACAGAAGCCCTACTGAGTAAAGCTCCAAGGGCTGATGTGGACTCAGGTGCCTAGGAGCACCGGCTCAGGGGCAGAGGGAGTGCTCCAGGCAGCAGCGGCTACAGCACAGCACAGCCGACAAGGACTCTCAACTCCAAGACTTATATTCTTGGTCCTCAGTCAGGGGCAAGGGAAAGATCCAGAGGAACACCCCAATGGGAAGAGGTCTGCCACCACTGTAGTCCACAACACGATGCAAGGTGAGGAGATGGAATGAAAGATGAAGGATACTTTTCTTTTAAAACAAGAGCTCAGAGAGGTAGAAATAGCTGCTTCACACCCAACATGAATTCCCATCCCCGAGCCAGTCCAGATGTACTGCCTGGAAAGCAGGACAGATTCTAGGCAACTTGACCTCGGTCAAGAGCTGCTACCTGTCTGCAGGCCCAGCCTGGCTACTGGAGAAATCAGTTGCTTACAGGAAAGGTACCTCCAAAGCACAACGTGCAAGAGTCACCAAGACTTCACCCGGGACTTGCGGGGGCAGGGAGCAGAGCTGGGGACTCACTGTGTTAGTGACTGGTGCTCCACAGGGGAGGAGTGGGAACAAGAATGAAACTGTTTATTGTTTTAAGCAAGTATATGGAAATGATATAGCAGCGAATAAAAAAGAAGCTCCGGCTCCTGCATTAAAAGAACCACTACTTTCCCACAGTGGACAAAACCACATCAGCACCTACATAACCAAATAGGACAGACTACGAAGCACCCCCCCGCCCCCACCCCGACACACACGCGTACACGTGCACACAGAGGCCCAGGGCAGCTCTCTACAAGGCACCATTGCCAAGTGGGAAGCAGTTTCAGCACCTGCCAAAGGGCACTGTGTCCATACCTAATGTCCCCTTGGGAGTGTCTCCCGATAGAGCCCCCAGGTCTACAGAGCATACTTTTGCCCTGCACAAAGCTGCCATGGCCCAAAGCACACTAGTTTCTACTGTCAGGCAGCTCACCTAGCAAGCCCCAGGCACACCATAGGCACAAGAGCAGGACATGCAGATGAGCTCTAGCACAGTGGTGGCCAGGATGAAGTGCTATGGGATGGATGTGCTCTGGGAAGCAAGCAGTGAAAGCCCCAGAGGGGAGTGGGAGCTGGGGCTACCACCCGCCACTCGAGCTGTATGGAGGATGACTATGGCGACACGCCCACGGCAGATGGCAGAGCATCACAGCATTCCTAAAACGTTTTGAGACCAACATGTCTTCACAGCACCCACCCGCTCCTATCCTGGCTCCAGCCCATCACGCACCCGCCAGCCTGCTGGAAATACCTGCCAGTGGACCACCAGTAGCTCCCTGGAGCCGCTTTCTTGCCTGGTATACTCATGGGGCAGTTCTGCCCCTGCGATGCTCCCTGCCTACCTAAGGGCCAGGGCTGCAGTGAAGACACTCTGGAGTGAAAACGTTTTATCTTCATGACATAAGCGAGTGGTTTTGAAACAGGTTTACAAACCCTCGTGAAGACGCACCCTTAGTGTTAGGTTTTGTTTTTTTACCATGTGACGATGCAACTATTTTCTTCCTCTCTTCCACAGTGGCTAGTCGCCTCCAGAGTGAGGGGTATCTCTTGTACAGAGAACCTCGGAACATACGGAGGTAGTTTCCCACCTATGAGTAAAGCAAGAAGGCTCATTATAAGGGTCTCAGGAGATGAGGACGGGGAGGGTCCTGGCACAGAGGCTCTTTGGGATCAAGTGGCCATAAGGCAGCCCCTAGGCACCCAGTGCTGGGCAGCATGGAGGCTCAGCAGCAACGCACATCTGGCCTGCACGTGTGCATCCGGACAGCAGAGCCAGGCCTGGCCAGACGCCAGGAGGGAGGCCCCGAGCTCCACAAGAAGCTCTCAGTTATTTTGATTTTGGACTAATGATCTCTGGCACTTTTCAGAAATGTAAGGCCTCCCTGACCTTCTTTTATCTTAAAAACAAGACTTTGATATTTTTATGATGTAATAAACACCAAAAAGGTCTTTTAATTTTAGACAGACACAGGAAAATTTCCCACATGGCTTGTGTTGCTTTCTTTAGTAACAAAATTCAAACCAGGGATACCAAAGGAATTTTCCAAAAAGTTTAAAAAGTACTTATTGGAAATCATCACACTTCTATAAATCATTACTTGCCCCCAACAATAGCTTTAGTTAGCTTGTATCAAATCCTGAAAACGTGACTTTAAGAAAAAGAAATCCAGTCCTAAAATTTTTTATAAAGACACCTCATTTTCTCACTGACTTTCTAAAAATTAAAAATGATCACTTCAGAGTCAACCTTCAGGGGATGGCCAGTGCACAGGGTGCCAGGTACTGGCTCCATCTGTGTCCTGGAATCACTTCTCTTTTTTCTGTGTCTCTACTCATCTATCAAATGCTCAGCAACTCTTGTCTGTCACTACCATCCAAGGGTCACTCTGTCACCCAGGCTGGAGTACAGTGGCATAATCATAGCACACTGCAGCCTTGAACTCCTGGGCTTATGTGATCCTCCTGCCTTGGCCTCCCAAGTAGCTGAGACTACAAGTGCCCACACCTATGTTTGTCTAATTTATTTTTTTTGGTAGACAGGGGGTCTCACTGTGTTGCTTTCAAGTCATCCTTCCTCCTCAGCTTCCCAGAGTGCTGGGATTACAGGCATGAGCCACCATACTCAGCCTCCATTAGATTCTTGAAAAGAAACTGGGATGCATTAGATTGTTTATTACAGCTTAATTCACAATTACCAAGATGTGTAAACAACCCAAATACCCATCAACTTATGAACGGATTTATAAACTGTGGTATATGTATCCCATGAAATACTATCCACCTATAAAAAGACGGAGACTACATCTGTTTTATTAACTTGGACAGAGTTAGAGAATACTCTTTAATACATATCACAAGAACAGAAAATCAGTCAAGTATCCAATGTACTCAATACTAATACGAAGGCAGTAGATGAACTAATACATGTCTGCACAAGAGAAAAACTCAATTTAATTCAAGATGGGGAGAAGGGAGAAGAGAGGGGGATTGGTGTGCTCTCACCTAACTGGCACAATATCAGGGTATATGCCATACCTCCTGGGTAAGGGGCACCACTACAACAGAGACCTTACCTAACAAATGCAAACATTATAACCTAATTGTTTGTACCCGCATATTAATATGAAATTAAAAAAAACTTTAAAATATATAAACCAAGGAAAAAAAAAAAGAAATTGACAACACTTCCCCTATGACTACCTTGCAGGCCCAGCATGGTTCTAGAACTCCTAGACCCTTCCCAGGTCCCTTCAGAACTTACGAGACTAGGCTTGCCCTCATAGCTTTTTCTGAACCACCCTTTGCCCCTTCTGGACTGAGATTTCCTGAGTATAAAATGAAGATGCTGGACTTGGTGATTTGTTAGTATTCTCTTAGCTCCATGATTCTGGCTTAGTGAATAAAACTGCATACAGCAGAACAGTCTCTCTCTCTCTCTCTCTCTCTCTCTCTCTCTCTCTCTCTCTCACACACACACACACACACACACACACACACACAGAGCAACTGCAAATGCCCACCCAGGCAGCGCCACAGATACTTCATGGAGGCACTGGGTGTGTTGCTGTAGCTGGCTCGCCTCTTAATAGAGAGATTATTTCCCCAGGGAAAGGGGCCGGGGATCATCCACCCAACAGTGTCACAGGAGCTACCAGATACCAACACAAGGTTCTCTGATCTTGAACCCTTCTAAACTCCAAAGGTCTGATGACTGTTAAGCCAGGCCCAAGAGTGCAAACTGTCTCTGTCTGGGTCTTAGGATTATGCATTACATGTCAAGGGGTAAAAGGCTGAAAGAGAATATAATAGTTAGCTTTCTAGAACCTAAAATGTGTTTGGGGGAAGATCCTAGAGGCCATCTAGGCTAAGCATCTCCCTATACACATGTGAAAAGGGACATGGAGGTGGAACCAGGCCTCCTGAAGTTCTTCCCACCTGGCCAAGTGTTGCTTCTCAATTTGCCCCACCTAATAAATGAAAGCTTTCTCTTCAAAAATATCACCCACTCAGAAACAAACCCAATCTGATTACTTTTCCACCCATTAAATCAGGTAAAGGTTTCTTTGAACAACCTCCCAGTTACATGCTCAAGTGCCTTTTGCATCCCACTAGGTAGGTGCCTACCAGCTGATGAGGACCGCTCTGAGCTGCGGCAGATGGACAGGCATTTCCCAGGCACAGCCACCTTTGAACAGCAGTACATAAGTGATTAAAGTAAATATCATGCCCCTTTTGCTTTATAAAAATTGGTGGATACTCCTAGCATTCTGGGAGGCTGAGGCAGAAGGATCACTTGAGCTCAGGAGTTCAAGACCAGACTGAGCAAGAGTGAGACCCCATCTCTACTAAAAATAGAAAACACTAGCCAGGCATTATGGCACATGCCTGCAGACCCAGTTACTTGGAGGGTTGAGACAGGAGGATCACTTGAGCCCAGGAGTTTGAGGTCGCTGTGAGCTAGGCTGACACCACAGCACCCTAGCGGGCCCTAGACCACACCCCATCAAGCCCAGGCCCTGCGCACTCCTGGCCTGTTGTGATGAATGGAGACCATTCTCCCAGCTGACAGACCCACCCCAGGCCTCCTACATGGCTGGGCCCAGAGAGGATTGGGAGGGTGCAACAGAGCAAGACCCTGCCTCAAAAAAATAAAAAAAATTTTGTTAACTTAGTGGATACATGGCCAGGCATGGTGCCTCACACCTGTTATCTCAGCACTGTGGGAGGCTGGGGCACGCTAGGGGGACCTTGCTTAAGGCTGGGAGTTTGAAACCAGCCTGGGCAACAAAGCAAGACCCTATCTAGAGCAAGACAAAGAAAAAAAATAATAGGGAAAATGCAATGCAAACATTGAAGTTCTGATGCTACTGACAACATTGGTGTCATAGCTTGATACAACTAACACAAGACAGGAATTATGGGGTGCCTTGAAAGCCTCTGCATGAACATCCTGAGGCTTCATTTATTCACACTATGCTCGATCGTCAAGAAAACCCCCAAAAGTCTAAAAAAAACATGAAGTGTTGGAGTACAATACTAAAAACTGCTACACGGAGAAGGAATTCTTGGCATTCTGTAACAGCTTTAATTTACCCGGATTGGTACGTACCGCTTCACATGGAAAACTCTATTGCTTGCCATTTGCACATCTGAATTGTATAACCATAATTTTTTTTTTTTTTGAGACAGAGCCTCAAGCTATCCCCCTGGGTAGAGTGCCATGGTATCACAGCTCATAGCAACCTCCAACTCCTGGGCTCAAGCAAGTCTCCTGCCTCAGCCTCCCAAGCAGCTGGGACCACAGGCACCAGCCACAACGCCTGGCTATTTTTTGGTTGCAGCCGTCGTTGTTTTGGCGGGCCTGGGATGGATTCGAACCCGCCACCTTAGGTGTATGTGGTTGGTGCCTTAGCCACTTGAGCCACAGGCGCCAAGCCACCATAATTTTTTTTGAAGGAACATACACTAACTGGGGACCCTTTAAAAGGGTAAAAACTCAGTACACTTAGAACAAACGCCCACCAAAGGGCCAGGTAGGGTTTTCCTACAGTCAGTGGTCTAGCTGATTCAACAAAGTGCTGCCACTCTAGCTAAAGATTAAAGATCCTTAGGATTGTTCCCCTGTAATAATTCACAATCAGTTTACAGATATCCGAAATGTTAATTGCTTCATAACTGCTGAAAGATCTAGCTCAGGCACTGGAGGCCTTATACACCCCAAAGCAAACATCTTCTCCCAGTCTGTTTACCTTTACTGGTAAACAAAGGTCAAAACACCTCCACTGCCAACCTCAGAGGCCATAACAATCCAATGGGGCTGAACCTTCAATAAGCCCTGGTTTCCAATCTGTGATTTCAGAGTCCTACAAGTAGTCACGGGGAGTGGGGTGCACATGAGATGTGCAACATCTCCGAAGGGTCAGGGGTCATAGTGCAGCCCCGAAGCTGCACCGCAAGGGCTAACCGAACACGCCCGTCTTTGCGTCCGGCTGGAGCAATAACAACTCAGCAAGGAACCAGTGGTCTCTCGCCGCGCCGTAAACCCTGGCAGCAGGATGCACCCAGGACCGGCGAGTAGGGTGAGCAAAGCCAATTCTCCGAGCTGGGGGCGGGGCCACAGGCCGGCCCTAGACCACGCCTCCATCACGCCCCGGCCCTGCGCACGCCCCCGCCCGCCGAGATGAATGGAGACGCGCGCTCCCGGCGGACAGACCCGCCCCGGGCCTCCCACGGGGCTGGGCCCAGAGAGGACCAGGAGGTTCCGCGGGCTACCTCGGAGCCGATCATGTAGAATTCGCCGTCGTCCTCCAGCTGGAACTTGACGGGCTTTTGCCCAAAGGTCTTGCTCAGCGCCATCATCATCATTACGGCGGTGGAGGCGTGTGGCCGGGGCCGGGCTGCGAGGGATTGGGAGGGCTGGGGCGCGCCGGGCCAAGGGGAACCTAGGCCGGGAGGCGAAGTGCAGGCCGGGCCGAGAGCTCGCGTGTCCGCTGGGTTCTTCAGCCGCCGCTGCAGACGACGACCAGGCCGCCCTCAGTGCGCAGGCGCGAGCGTTGACGCCGACGCGCGCGCCGCCGCCTAAACAAACGGCCAGTCGCTTTCCTCTTAAAGGAGCCACGACTAGTTTCTCGTCCTCCTAGAGGACCTCCCAAGTCGCGGTATAGGCGAAAGCTTCTCACAGACAAAAATAGCCAGTGAGGCCCTGACTCAGGCGGTGGCTCTCTCAGTCTTACAGTCAGATAGAACCTAGCCCAGGAGAGGAGAAACAAAGTAAGGCCGGAAGGCCGAGAGGACAGAGCCACATGTGGAAACTTGAATGGTCTGGACGAACCTTATGACCCCAGGCCAGTGCCTCATTTTTCTTCCTCGAAAACATAGGGCACCTCAGCAGATAAGAGGACTCCTAAGAACAGAGACCCCAGCTCCACTCTATAGCTGTTCCTAAAGCAGTGGAGATGGGCAGAATGACAACATTGAACCGGGACTGGCAGTATTCAAAGGCCCAGGTGGTACCCATATTTGGTGTGACTGGTGCATTACATGAGTGTTGGAGGGACACCTTCATTCTCTATAAGCACAGCCCTGCCCTGAGGCTCTGTCCCTTGTCACAGCTGGGAGTGGAGACCACAGCTACCGAAAGGCTCAAAGCAATTCAGGTACCAAATTTAACCATGCAGTGAAACAAAGACAGCCCATTACTAACAATTTGGTATGGGTACAGTCTGATGGAACTGCCTCAGAGATAGGTGCTACTGTGAAGACACTGGGGAGTTAGGAAGGGCCGTCGTGGCCATGAGTTTTGTTCTGTGGTTCCCACAGCAGTGGCAAATCAAAGTATGGTCCTCCCTAGGTGTCCATGGGGATTGATTCCAGGACTCCCTAATATAAAGTGGTGTAATAATCTGCATATAACCTACACATATGCCCTTGGGTATAATACCTTAAGTCATCTCTAGTTATAATACTTAATAAAGTGTAAATGATTAAGCTGTATTGTTGAAAAATTAAAGTATGTTCAGTATAGACACAACTTCTTTTTTTTCCTCCAATACTTTCTACGGTTATGTGAATCCACAAATGTGGAACCCATAGATATGGAAGGCTGACTGTACCTTACGATGCGGCTGAGCTGTGACATGACCAGATAAAATGACCTCCACTTGAAGATTAACTGAAGGAAGCAGGGAGCCATTAAGAAGCCACTGCAGTGTGCAGTGGCTCATTCTTGTAATCCCAGCACCCTGGAGGCCAAGGCAGGTGGATCACTTGAGCTCAGGAGTTCAAGACCAGCTTAAGCAAGAGCAAGACCCTGTCTCTACTAAAAAAGAAAAAGATAGAAAAACTAGCCAGGCATGGTGGTGCATGCCTGTAGTCCCAGCTACTCAGGAAGGCTGAGGCAAGAGGATCACTTGAGCCCAAGAGTGTAAGGTTGCCGGGAGCTACGACTCCATGGCATTCCAGTCTGGGCCAACAGGGTGAGATTCTGTCTCAAAAAACAAACAAACAAACAAACAAAAAAACAACGGGCAGCCCCTGTGGCTCAGTGGGTAGGGCGCCGGCCCCATATACCGAGGGTGGTGGGTTCAAACCTGGCCCTCGCCAAACTGCAACAAAAAAATTGCTGGGTGTTCTGGCGGGTGCCTGTAGTCCAGCTACTCGGGAGGCTGAGGCAAGAGAATCCCCTAAGCCCAGGAGTTGGAGGTTGCTGTAAGCTGTGACACCATGGCACTCTACCGGGGGTGATAAAGTGAGACACTGTCTCTACAAAAAAAAAGGAAGCTGCTGAAAATGTCTGTGAAATGTGATTGGGGGATGGGGCAGGAGGAGCTCCAAGCTTTGTGCCCAGCCCCAAAGGCCCAGGACTTGGGTGGGTGGTGGGGTTCAACAATGGTTTCTAGGGTAGGGTTGTACTCACACGAGGCCTCACCATCTTGTTTGCATAGTCATAAAGAGAGACCAGACAGGCAGGTAGAAAACAACTGTGTTTAATGACAGCCTGTTTAAAAAAAAATGCTTTGTATACACTGTACACACATTTACATGGCTTTGGAAGACAGCAGTGCTGGAATGAGGGTTTCAGGAGGATCCAGGACAGGATTGAGGTATGTTGGGGCCTCCAGGGCCTGGGGTCTCCCGCAGGGACACCCCTCCCCAGCTGCCTGTGGACCTTTTGGCCTGCATCCTGGGGAACAGAGCTCCAGCATCAGGAGCTGAAAGACAGCCAGATCCATGCATCTACCCAGAGCTGACTTCTCAGGAGAGGGTTCTGCCCTATGGCCTAGTTGCTCAACCAGGGTTGAAGGCCTTAGGGGCCTGGCACGGCTGCCTCAGCACCAACTCCTTGCAGGAACCTCACAGCAGGGAGTAAGTAAAGACACTTGGTTCCCCCAGGCCTGGCAAAGTCCTACCCTGAGAGACAGGGACAGAGACAGAGAGTAGCCAGGTTTGACCAGGGCCTGCACAGGTGGTGCAGAGCCAGCCCCAGACTGCCTTCCCTCTTAAGTAATGCCAAAGGCTCCCTGCCCAGTCTGAGACAGTTGCTGGCAGGTGACCACGACCCGCATGGCCTTCCCTGCAGTTGTCATGGTGTTCATACCCCCACCCACCCCACTGAGGAGACACAGGCTTGGTCCCGGGCTTGGTGCCCGTAGCCATAAAGCTGGCTGTGGATCTCTAGCCTGAAATCTGTGGCTTGGCAGGGGTCAGCATCCCCGAGGACATTGAAGCTGTGGTCAGAGGAAAGTGTTGGCAGGCTCGGCACAGCCGAAAAAGTCAGGGCCCACAAGACGGGGGAAGCCTTCCAGAGTCTTCACCTTCACAGGGTCAAACTTCCAGTAAAGGCGGCCACGCAGGAAGTAGGCGTATCCTGAGAGGAGAACAAGGTCAGGTCTCAGTGAGCAGACAGTAGGCCCCATGCCTACCTACCAGCTGTGCCCAGGGATGGGCATGGGGGGGCAGCTGGGTGGGCAATCTTCAGCTACTGCTGGGCCTTCCAGAACCTCTCTTCTTTCCATGGAGCCCTTCTGCCTGCCCCAGCGTCTGGTTTGCACTAACACTCTACTTTACAGTTTTTGGAACTTCAGTGGCCCAAGTCCTACCTCTCAAGAAAGCAAGTAGCACAGCCTTCACTGCCCTCCATGTCATTCTCTCCTACACCTACCAACCCAACTACAGATGGGCGTCCTGGAGTCCTGGAGCCTGAGGCCACCCCTAATGCGGGGGAGAAGCAAAGGGGGAGCTAGCAGGGGCAAAAGCACTAGACTGTGAATCCTCAACTGGCTCTGATCCTTTGCAGTTGTGGGAGGCTGGATGGTTTAGTGGTTATGAGCAAGGGCCGGGTGAGAGACCTGGCTCTGCCACCATCCACCTGGCTGGCCCTGATTATGGGCCTCCTTCCCTGATCCTCTGTTTGCTCCTCCAGAAACTGGGTTCCTAACAGGTCAGAGGCTGTTTAGAGAAGTACACAGGAGTTGTAAGGAGCTTAGAGCCATGCCTGGAGCATTGTTGGCCCTCAGAGCCCAGCTGATAGTATTTTCCTGGCTGTAACCAAGGGACTGGGGCAACACTCTGCACTTCTCTGGCCCTCAGTCTCCTCATCAGCAACACAAGGGGTAGTACTACCTGGCCACCAGGAGGAGGGCAGATGGCACTAGGCCAAGAACCTATGAGGAAGAGCTGGGCCTACCATTGTGGGTGTGAGGGGCCCCAGCCACCTCTGGGCAGGGCATGCTGCTGCTGCTGCATCCACCTCCCGCCAACCACCCTCAACACACCATCAGCATCCTGGAAAGCAGCGTCGATCTCAGCGGGCACCCCTCGCCAGTCGGTGGCCCGGCGGGGCACTGGACTGTCCACACGCCGGGTACTGGGATGGAAACGCCAGTAGTCTCCGCCTCGGAAGAAGTAGATCTTATTCTTCTCAGAACCCCAGACCAAGGCGGCATGGATTGGGGATCCCACGAGACCCAGCTCAGAGAGGGGCGCAGGGCCCAGGACAGGCTTCTCGCCGTCGTACACCCAGTACTGAGCACCTGCGGGAGAAGGGAGGCTGCAAGGAGCTGCCAAGCCACTATTGCCACGCCCAGCCACCACCATGGGCTCTGGGCCTGACTCTCCTTGTCCATAAAACAAAGGGACAATAATGTGTGCTCAGCATCCTACCCCTAGAGGGAGTGGGAGCCAGCTAGGATGGGCTGGGGTGCAGTGGGGTACTCTAATCAGCAGAGAACTGCCTGGGCCCTTTCCCTTCCTCTGGCATCTGTTTGTCTGTGACAAATGTCCACTGGCTATTCCCTGGGTCCTTGCTGCCCGGGGCCCACATGCAGGTTTCCCATGCCACACCTGTTTATTAAGTCTCTGGCACTTGGAAGCCTCCAGGTGCTTGTCTCTGCCAGCTCCAGGGGCACAGACCTAGATAAAATCCCTGCTCCAGCTTTTCCAAGCTGCAGCCTTGGTGAGTCACTTCAGTGCCCGTGAGCCCTAGAAGCCTCATCTCTAGCACCCAGCCCGTGAGGTGGCTTTGTGGGTTGGACTTGCCGATGCATAGCCTGATGTAAAGAACCATCTGTGCTGCGTCCATCTCAAGAGCTGCTTCCTCTGGAGCCCCCAGTTGTCCTAGCCTTTGAAGCACCTTCTCCCTGCCCGCTGTGTCCCTGGGGATCTATCTGTCTGTCCCTTCCTTTGGCATGACATTTCTGCCTCTAGGAAGGCCTTTGAGCAGACTCTTGACCTCCACTCACCTTGGAAGAACCAAATGTGCCCCTGGGCATCCTCGAAGGCAGCGTCCACAGGGCCGGGCAGTCCCTGCCAGTGGCGAGAGGCCAGCGCAGGATAGCCGGGCTGCAGCCGGCCCCCACGCAACCGCCACACGAAGCCTGCCTTGAAAAAGAAGAGCTCGCCTCGGATGGTAGCGACTGCATCAAAGGAGGCCTCACAGGCATCTGGCTGGGTTTCCGGCTTGAGGGGAGAGGGGCCCGTGCTGTAGCTTCAGAGGACAGCAAGGGAAGGGGGCAGGAGCTGGGGGCAGGTCCCTACCTCCTGACTTCCCACCCTCCCAAGCCTCACCTCCAGTGGTGCAATCTCGTTGGTGTCCTCCACTCCAGCCCGGGGGGCCAGGGCTGGGGCCCTGGAGGTGGGGATAGGCCTCGGTTGACCATATAGGTATTGGATGCCTCTGCGGTCATCTGGGCTGAGGCTCAGTGGGTAGCGGAAGGTGTAGAAAGGGGACATCAGAGCCTTGGCTGCTGTCGTGTGCTGCAGCCCCAGCACGTGGCCAAATTCATGGGCTGCCACCTGCAGCAGGTCTGTGCCTAGAGAAGGGAGCTGGGTCAGCAACCCCTAGGCCTCCTGCCATGAGACACCTATGCTCCAGACCCCAGCTCAGGAACCTTGGCAAGTGCTCATTCTCTATGATCTCTAGTTGCCCCATCTGGAAAATAGGTTCCCAGCCCATACCCTGGTTGTCCCCAACAGTCCAGGTCTCATCATAGTCGAAGTGGACGTCCCCTTCTCGGTGGGTCTTGGGGAAGAAGGCATGGGCCAGGATGCCCCCAGGCCCATCGAATGGCAGGTTGTCCCCATGCCAGTACCTATGGGTGGGTGGGGGCAGAGTCAGTGGTTGTTGGCTGGCGGGGTTGTTTCTGGAGGGGTCCCACGCTGCCACGTCACCTGGTGAAGTCGATCATGATGTCGGCGCGGCCCTCCTGCACCTCAGTGAAGGTGAGTGGTGTCACCTCGCTCCACACCCGCAGGGCTTCTGCCACTGTCTGCTGCACCTGCTCCCGCACCAGCTGCCATGGGAACCGGAGGATCCTGGGGGAAGTTGGAGGGGCCTGGGTGTCGGGGCAGGGACAGCCTTTGATGGCTGAGGGGTCAGGAGCTGCCCGCCCCTAAATGCTCGGTGGGTGCATGTACACTCGGGTCATGGGCTAGGTGCACTCTGGGCCTTGGGTGCAGCACATCGTTCTCCCTGGCCATGCAGACATATCTGCATGTGGGTTTGGGTATACTTGGTGTGTACATGTGTCTGCATTTGGTGGAAAGAAAACAGGACCAGGAGATCCAAGACCCACATTCTAGACCTGATAGTGCTGCTCACCGTGGGGAGACCTCGACCCCTTGAGTCTTCTCTTGGTTCCCAGGTTCCCACCCAGGAAATTCCTGAGGACCCTGCAGTCTCAGTTCCAATGCAGTGTGACACCAGACCATTCTTCCCTCCCAAGCTACGTGGCCATCTGCAGGACATGTGAGCCTCAGCCTCCCTGTCACCTGCCCTGGGCCTTCCCTGGTGACCCAGTGAGGAGTCTGCTCCTCCCTACCCCTTGCTCCCTGCCATCTCCACCTGCACCAAGCCCAAGTAGGACAGTGATGTGCCTGTCTGCTTCCTCTGTGGAGTCTGGGCTCCACCCAGGAAAGGCTGCCTGGATCACTGAATGCCTGTCTCTGAGCATGAGCTGAAACTCTTCAGGTGATAACATAAAACGCTCCCCCTTGGCTCGGCACCTGTGGCTCAATCGGCTAAGGCGCCAGCCACATACACCTAAGGTGGCGGGTTCGAATCCCCAGCCTGGGCCCACCAAACAACAATGATGGCTGCAACCAAAAATGGCCGGGCGTTGTGGCGGGCGCCTGTGGTCCCAGCTGCTTGGGGGGCGGAGGCAGGAGACTCGCTTGAGCCCAGGAGTTGGAGGTTGCTATGAGCTGTGATGCCATGGCACTCTACCCAGGGGGATAGCTTGAGGCTCTGTCTCCAAAAAAAAAAAAAAAAAAAAAAAATAAAAAAACGCTTCCCCTTGGGGGGGGCCGTGGGGTGGGGGGGGGGGGGGTTGTGGGGGTGTGT
>CAUYQV010106642.1:0-24267 GCA_963574575.1 Galagoides demidoff
GGCGCCTGTGGTCCCAGCTACTTGGGAGGCTGAGGCGGGAGACTCGCTTGAGCCCAGGAGTTGGAGGTTGCTATGAGCTGTGATGCCATGGCACTCTACCCAGGGGGATAGCTTGAGGCTCCGTCTCAAAAAAAAAAAAAATAGATACCATTTATTTATGCCTAGTGATGGTGAATTTCCACTTAAATTAGAGATGGAAAGTATCTTCTTGTGAATCAATTTGTATTAGTTGTAAAAGCTGAGCCAATTCACATAAAATATTTACTATATGGCAGTGGTACTGCTACAAAGCATGGGGTATCTGTCTGAAGTTTAGGAAACTGTGGTTGAAGATGGGGATTTGGGGTCCCCCTTGAAGGGCATAAACCTGAAGTCATATGCAAAAGTGGTATGATTTGCTCATTCATACCCAGATACTCAGGGGAAGACCTGGAGTACTGTCTTCAAAACTCTTGTGCCAGGATTCTTTCTAGAACCTCATGGGAAATATAGAAATATCACTCAGCTAGTTTTTTGTTTGTTTGTTTTGCTTTTTTTGAGAGCCTCAAGCTGTCACCTTGGGTAGAGTGCTGTGAAATCACAGCTCACAGCAAACTCCAACTCCTGAGGTCAAGCGATTCTCCTGCCTCTGCCTCCCAAGTAGCTGGGACTACAGGTGCCGGCCACAAGGCCTGGCTATATTTTGGTTGCAGCTGTAACCGGGCTGGGCTGGATTTGAACCTGTCAGCTCAGGTATATGTGGCTGGTGCCTTAGATGCTTGAGCCACAGGCACCAAGCCCACTCAGCTAGTTTTTGCAGGCAAGGCCAGAATGACTACTTCCCTGGAGAATGACCGTACTGTTTGGCTTCATCATTCTATTCCCACTGTGCTCCTCTTGGGGGGTTCAGACACAGAGGGTCCTGGAATAAGCAGGCTGGCACAGCAGCAGTGATGAGCAGCTTGATGCAAGCACTTGGTGGTGATGGATCCCCATTCACACCATAACCTCAACTAACATTCACTTATGAGAGGGGAAAGTCTACAATGTCCCAAACAGGAAACCACTATTTAGGATGAGGCAATGCACATTCTGAGAACAGGATATACAGCCTCAGTTCCCTCCTACTTGGTTGTATTGCCCAGAATGGAAAGAAAGGGCCAATTCTTCACGCCCTGTTTTAAGACCTGTGCAGAGTTACCAGTTCTACTGAATCGCTGTGTCCAGCTGACCTCCTGGGAAAGGATAAAATGCTTTCTCCACTCGAAAGCTGCAAAGCCACAAAACCATGCTTGTTCTGGAGCAGAGATTCTTAAGTATGTTTCTGCCATGGGGTGTTTGACAATCAACTGTAAATGACAAAGCCCTCCATTGCCAGACCATATGCTCACAGTTTGATCTATCATTTGAGGGGAAATTCTCAACCACCCTGAGTCAAGAACCAAGCTCACGAATCACTCCGCAGGAACTGCTCTTTCTTTTCCAGCTCCAGAGAGTGGTGTTCGAGTCATTGGTGGGGGTTACTGTGGGCTTTTCCTGGGGTTGGAAACTCCTTGGCTATGGATCAGAAAAGACAGCTGCTGACAGCTGAAAGTTTCCTGCCTGGGCCCGAGGATGGAAGGACGGAATGTGTGTTTCCATGACACTCCCAGAAACAGGTGGCTCTCAAACTCTGGGAAAGCACATTCCCTGCTCCATAGCAAGTCAGCTGCTCCCCGAGGACATGTGTATTTAGCACACAGAAAAGCAAAGTACCAGGTGCCTCCAAGACAAGCCCAGGAAGCTAAGAAGATGAGCGACCTGACAGAGAAAAAAAATCTCGAGACAATGCAGGATGTGTGAGCTCAAGGGCAGAGTTATCACGATCGTCCTTACCACGGTTGATTCCTTTTTCCTTCTTATTTTCTTTGGCACTCCATCTGTAATTAATCAAGGTATATACAGAGAGTTCCTCCAAAATATATACATTGTAAGAAAAGAACAAACAGTATTAAAATTGCAACAATGTATGCCATCTTGTATACTGTATCTTGTATCTCTTGTAATTGCAGAAGTCAAATATGTCTTGAACATCGCAAAATTAATATAATTTGTTCCTCTCTTATAATGTGCATACTTTTTTTTGGCACCCTCTGTGTACACTGAAGTAATTGTTCTTTCCTTTGCCTCTTTCTCTCATAAGAACATAAATTGCACTGAGGGAGGTGTCCTGTATCCCTTCTGGAATATCGCACTCCTAATGTCTACCAGTGAGTTTCGCATGAGCTCAATACATATCTGAAGAATTAATCAAAGCAATAAAATAACCAGTTGATGCATGATAATCTTTCCTACCACCTTGGACATACAGAATTTTCCCCCCGTTTTATGCATGTGTGAACTGAGGCTGAGAGGGGGAAAATAATCAGTTCAAGATCAAAGCTAAAGGTAGCTCAAGAATCCAGGTTTTTCAGAATCCAAACTCCCAAGTTATTCCCTGTTGTCAAAAATTACAAAAGTGAGAGGTGCATTCCCCAGGGACCTTCTCTGCTTCTGCTAAAATCAAATAAAACGAAAGTCAGCCAGCCTGAAGACAGTATTGTCCTGTGATGGAAAACCCGGGCCACGAGCACATGGCCGGCCAGATGTTGCTCACAGCTTTGGTACAGCAAGACTTAATAAAGCTCTGAAGACTGATTCCCCCATGCCCGGCCAGGTTTGCTTGCAGCACTGGGATGCATTTTTGGGTCGTTACCAGTTAAACACACATGCTGCCCTGCCCCGAAGCAATGTGCTTTGCCAGACCCTCTGCCAGGAGACAAACTTCTCTAATCCTCGGTCCCCTCCCTCTCTTTCCACAGACACTGATTTTCCTGCCCAGCTCACCTCTCCGAAACCCTTGCTCCTTTCAGGGAAGAATTCTCTGCTCAATGGAGATCAAACAAATGGCAGCGTGAGATTCAGATGTTCCTAGCCAACCACGGATAGGGTGGCATGGGCAGTCTTCACCTGGACGCACCCCAGCTGGGTTCCATCTTGCCCCATGAAAGACCATTTCTCTGTCTTCCATGTGGCTTCCAGAGGAATCTTTTAAAAATATAAAGTCAGATCATGGTGTTCCCTACTTGAGAGTCTCCAGGGGTTTTCTGTCTCTCTCAGATAAAAATCTAAACTCCCTGCAATGTTCCCCGAGGCGAGATATTATGGGGTGGCTGACACACTTCTGACTTGGCATTTTGTTCCTCCCCGCTTTGTCCACTACATCCTGGCCATACTGAACATCCCTCTCAGTCCACCTTGGCATGTGTTGGTTCCCTCTGCTTACAACACGCTCCCCTATGCCAGGACTTCACACAGTGGGCCCCGAGATCTGAGCTCAAATTCCTCCTTCAACAACCTAAAATAGCCCTCTCAGTCACTGCCACGTAACCTACTTTATTTTCTTTATAGCACTTAAAACCCTGTGATATTTTCCTGGGTTATTCCTAATAGAATCAAAGTGGTCTTATTCACAGCTGCAATCGTATCACCTAACTCACACAGAGTGCTGAACAAATATTCACTAAATCTATGAGCACATACAGAGACCAAGCTACAGTCGCATGACTTTCCAAACCAAGCCTCTTGGGCTCTGAAGTGGACAGGGCACATCATCACCCTGAGTTTGATTCTCCGGGTCAGATCTCGAGATGGAAAGGGAAGAACATTAACTGGTAAACTCCTGATTGGGAAAAACGTCTTTTAAATTTTCCGTGCACACTCTGACAAGGACTGGCTGGCAGCGTGCATCCTGATGCCACTGGCAAGCCCAATCCGTGACTTCTTTCTCCAATCTACAAAGGAAAAAATGTTATACTTTGAGGACTTAAGGGAATTAGGAGGAGGATTTATTCTTTAAGAGAGAAAGCGGAGTCATTTAAATTGAAAACTGATCTTGGGCCTTCGCCGTGCATTTGGTTTGCAAGAAAAATCCTCTGGCAGGAGTGATGAACGCTGACAAGGCAAGTCTGGTCTGTCTCCCGGTCTCAACTCCTGATAGAAGGCTTCCAGGAAGATATCTTGATCTCTCGAGCAGTTGGGATTTTTTACCCACGTTTTGGTTTTAACATGAGCATGACCTTCAGCGGGCCTTGAAGATACAGTTTTGTGCTCTGAGAATCATAGGAGCACCCACGCATCCTTGATGGTCATACAATTTTTATTTTCCCCCAAAGGAAGAACATCTTTCAATGTCCCCATTTGATGAAACTTAGAAGAAAATCTGGAAACAGAAGCTACTCACCTCTGCATCTCTTTTATGTAATTCTCTAATCCTCAGGAGTGTTAAGATGGTTCTCTCTTCTCTATTGCTGTATTTTGCTCCCTATGTGAATCAAACAATGTCACTTATTTGATGACCCTGTCACTTAGGATCTCAACACGACCTTGTCATGACTGAAGGAACGCGATAATGAAGAAACACAGGAGGGGACGTCGAATAAGTTTTTTCTTCAAGATACAGTTCTAATCTCTGTGAACCTAACCAATGAATATTCATAAATTAAAACAAAATCTTGATTTTTAAAAGTTTTTTTAATTAAAAGAAAACAGCTGGCTGCAAGTACTACAAACTTTTACATACAGAATGAGAGCATGAGAACTACTCTTTTCTTTTTTTTTGTAAGAATATATATGCGCCCCCCCCAATCCTAAGATACAGAATAGTGGTTTGTAATAGTTCTCTCGGAATGGTTGATTATTGTTCACGCCTCTGTATATTTGTTTGTGCAAGGTAACAATTTTTACAACTTATTTGGTATTTATCTAACATTAATTTTGTAGTAAGAAAAGTATTCAAAAAATTTTTTTAATACATTTTTATGTTGAAAAGAAGTCAAAGAAAGAGCCTAAATCAAATACCAAACCAAACGGCCTCTTGTTAAGATGAGCACTGCAGTGAGACTGCCTTTCTGTAGGGAAGGACCTGCTGGGATGGCTCAGTCCACTCAAGGCCACCAACAGACCTGTCAGAGGATCTGTGGGGATAGCTAATGGCTCACGACCATCCTCACCCCACTCCTCCTTTTCCAAGACTACTCAGCAATAATCCAATGGGCTCCAAATCCATGGGGTCTGGGACATAGTTCACCAATCCAAAGGCTAAGACACAAAACAGAGTGTGTCCATCAGATCCTTTCTTGGGAACCTGAAAGTCCAGTGAGGATATTTGGAGGCCAGGAGTCTTGGTAGCTGAGCCACTGTGGACCAATAGCCTGAAATACAGGTTTTCAACTTTGGCCTGAAGGACGCTTTGAACCAGATAATTCAGGATAATTCTGATAATATCCTATGCATTGTAGGATGACAGAAACAAGCCCCCCCTTGTGACAATGGAAAAAAAGATGTCTTTACATATTGCTAAATGCCCCCTCATGAGGCAAAAATAACCCTTGGTTGAAAACTGCTAACCTAAAAAGAATATCCAAATATTTTGCCCCCTAAAAGCCCTAGACCTGCTCTACCTCTTACACTTTCCTTGGCTTTATTTTTATTTTGTGTGTGCTTTACATCTCAAAAAATAGTGGGTTTTTTTTAAAAAATCTGTAACTGAGTTCTGTTCCTTCAATCAACGAGAACTTAACACACACACACATTCAAGAATCACCTTTGGTTTTATGAGGTTCAAAATGGTGTAGATCATTGGTCCTCACTCAAACCTCAGTAAGCCAGATAGGCCTCAGTTCAACTCATCTCTGATGCTGCAGTGGACAGGAACACCAAGGCTCAGATGAAGTGGCACTACTGGGCCACACGGGATAGTTAAAACTCACCATGTGTCAGCATCAAGACTCCTGCAGAGTAACCCAAGGTGGCACAGAGACATTCTAAGGAGGAGGGCAGTGGCTTGTGGGTTTAAGAGCAGTGGTTCTCAACCTTTCTAACGCTGCGGCCCTTTAATACAGTTCCTGTGGGTCGCAACCCACAGGTTGAGAACTGCTGGTTTAGAGCCAACACTGGCACATGGGGTAGTTGGGAAGCTCAGAAGAAGAGATGTCACCAGACACGTGTCCTGTCCATCCCCAGGAAGGAACTGTACAAAGTGTTCCTTAAAAAGACTCTGACTTGCTAGCACCAAACACTAAAAATACACATGCAGGCAGCATCTCTGACCAACCCCACAACTGCTTGGGCAGAGAGGAATCCCATATGCTCTATATTACCTTCAGCAATGGTGGGGTTTTCATCATCCCCAGATCACTCCATCACCAGTAGCAGGTGGGAGTTCTGGTCCCTTACAGCGTAGACAGGGATGGGACCCAACAGCTGATGACTGGCATTCTGTATGATGGGTGAACACAGCCAGCATCTGCTGGGCCCCTGCACACATCTTAGGCCCTCTGGCAAGCTGTGCCGAGTCCCTCTGCTAAGTCACAATGGGAACTGTCTGCCAAAACACCAGGTGTGAAACAAAACCCAGCTCATTAGAGTCCTTGAGCCCCCACCCAAATTCATGGAAAATGCTACTGGCAAAAATAGGACTGCCCAAACAACCTTATTAAGATGGTCATCGGACAGTTCACATCAATTTCACATTTTCTGTCAAAACCTCCCAGCTAGCAGGCACCTCAGTGCTCACATGTCCCACCAGAACAAAAGCAGAGGTGCAGGGGCAGAAATAACACCCCCCCACACACACACTGTGACAATAGACGATGCCGCCTGCAAGCTGTCCGCGGCCCTGGGAGTAACTGACATACTTGACAGAGAATGCGTGTTGGTAATGCTGCTTGATTTGTGTTTAAAGGGAAAACCAAGAGTGTACATCCAGGAGGTTTAGGTGCTGATAACCAAAAAAGAACATTTTGTAAACAAAGCCATGAGGACCGAGTCCCAGTGGCCCCCACCATCCCCACTGTCACCCCACACCTGCACGTTTCATCTTTTCCTCAAGGAGCTGGGCTTCCGCCAGGGAACAAGCCCTCCTGACAGGTCTCTGCAATACACAGGGAGCAAACCTGATGGCAAACGACAGCGGCACGACGTCCTGTTAGCTTCTGCTCAGAAGAGGTTGTTCGAGGGGAGACACCGCCGTCCCCACCACCCAGGATGGGGGCTGACACTGACGCTACACAGGACAGCACAGGCGGCAGGAGGGCCGCTTCTGGAGCCCTGGTGCCCGGCTGGTCTGCCCTTTCTCGTCCTGACAGTGACAGCAAATTGTTTTACTTTGCTGAGTAAAGTTCCATATAAAATAAATCGTTCTGAGATGGTCCAGGTGGTAGAAATATTTTAGGAGAAAATACCCAACAGAGCGACTAGTAGCAGTAGCAAGAATAGAAATAACAATAATAAAATAATATAATAATTTATATGATATGTTGTTATATAACTATTATTACTTAGTATTATGTACTAATATATGCACAAACATATATAACTATGGCTTAATTATATAGCATTATATAAAATGCATTTTATATATTTATAATTATGTATTACATCTAATTATAAATGTGTACATAAATGCACAAATGTAACATATCTAATAACCACTATATATCTAATAATATAGAGATATAGGTAATAATGATAAATAATAATAATTATTATTATTTCTACCCTTTTTTGAGTCCTTAGTATAGAGCACCCACTATTGTAAGTATTACAATACTTACTACTATACTACTATTGTAGTATAGGCCACCCACTATTGTAAGTGCCTTCTGAGTATTAATTCATTTGACCCTCAAAACAGACTCTGATATAGTCCCTATTATACAGAAGAGCATACTGAAGCTGGTGGGGTTGAGGCACATTTGATGTAGCCATTTTACAGATGAGACTGTTGCAGTACTGAGTGAGTCACTTGAGGAACTTCCCAGAGAAGGCAAAGCTGGGATGCTGACCCAGGCAGTCTGGCTCCAGGGCTCGCCCCCTCAGCCAGGAAGCAGCACTGGTTCCTGTGCGCAGCAAACGCTCAGTATTGCCACCTTATGCATTGGGGGTGACACTGCAGTGCTCATGCACTTAGATGTCAACATGTTTGCCGAGGACTCTGCATGACTTGATTCCTTTAATGACCACCCAGCAAGACCGATGCTGCCCAGAGAGGGGAAGAACCACAGCTGAGGTCACACAGGTAGTGTGTGTCTCCCACAGTGACACAGGTGGGAGCAGTTGGTGAAGGTGCAGGAGATGAACCAGGGCCTGCTCCAGGGCCTACACCCCTGCACACACCACCTCTCGTTGGCCTGTTGTCCCGTTTCTGAAATATCTTCCTTCTATTAGGCACTACAGGTGCGATGCCTCACACATGGCCTGGTACACAGTAGATGCCTGAAAACAGCAGCTGCTGGTGCTGTTCCTATAACTAAATGTGAAAAGCCCCAGTAGGCATTTTCTTCCAAGAAAATGACGGAAGCATGAATTGATGATGCCGTCTGCTCAGAGGGCAGATCCTTCGCCCCTTTTAAGTCTCAACAAAGCCCTCGCATTGCTAGTCAACACCAGTTCAAAGCCAGCTGCCCATCACACATGCGCTGCTCTGGGGCCTGCCCCTGCGACTCTGAGGCAGAGGCCTGGAGCTCAGTGCAGGCAGCTGTGCTGTCAGTGCCCCTGTGGGGACTCTCATCCAGAGCATGTTTTGTGAGCGCCCTGATGCAGTGGGACCTTAAAGCCACTCAGAGCTGCAGTTTCCCCCAAAGGTTCTCCACAAGCTGCCCGGTGCCCATCTGTACACACAAATACTCCCTGCCACCGGGCACTGACAGATGGGAGCTATTCTTATTATTTAACATTTATTAAGCGCCCACAGTGTGCCAGGAGCTGCATGGAACAGAGGTGTGGGTGGTCCTAAAGAGTCTGTCCCCAGAAGGCTGTGGCCACATGGAGGGGAGGGGACAGGCCTCTCTTTCCCCCCTTCGAAGCCCACCCTCCCATGCCTCCCACTCAGCTCCGGTTCCAGTGTGTTCAGCTGGAGCAAGTGGGCAAAGATTTGGGCAAAGATTCAACATGATTGGGACCTATAGACTCTCTTCCATGTATGTTCAGCAGCTCCAGGTCCGCAGGCTTTTGGGTTAGAGAGTGGGAAGGAACAGGTGGATTTCATACCACCCAAGTGGAAACGGGATGGTGGCCTTCACACCACCCAAGGCTATGAGCCAACAACGTCAAGCTCCATGGTGGTATAATCCTCTGTCCTGCACAGCACTCCTGGATGGTGTTCTACACTGTCTAGCCACAACAAAACTTTGTCCTCAGTCACCAGAAAACTCCATCAGGAGTGGGAGCCAGCGAGATGCAATTATGGCCACCCTTCCCACCCAGAGCATCTTTATATATGAAAATAGAAGAGAAGCAACTCGGTAAATCACAAATGAACAATGACAACAGCCTTGTTGGCTATCAGTAGTAAAATTCCTACAGCTAACAGGTCCTGATCATCAATGCTGAAAGCTTCCTTTTGGAGTGGATGTGACCCTCCCCCATGTCAAGTCCAGACCCTGGAAGCTCAGAGGGGTGAAGCCCCATATCACAAGGGAGCCAAGAAGCTGGCCCGATCAGTCTGCGTGGGACACCCAGCCCCAGGCATATGCCACGCTGCCTGGATGACACAGCAACGGGGATGCAAAGGTTGTGCTGTGCACATTATGCCTGACGCTACACCCATTTCACAGAGGAAGAAGCAGAGGCTCAAAGGGGCCCAGGATGTATCCAGAGTCACACACAGAGAGTCACAGCCAGACTGAACATCACCTGATCTAAACCCTGTTCTCTTTTCACGTAACTGTGCTTGCCTCATGAAGTAAGAAGAAACAGGTCTTCCAAGAGCTGAGAATACTGTGTAAATGCACAAGCCATCCTCGCGCCTCGATGCCCAACTCTCCTCACCCCTAGGAGAGTGGGTGGAAGGGACAGGGTGGCTGAGGGCCACCTCCTCCCATGGGCACCAACGTTTTAGCCAGATGCAAGGCAGGACGGCAGGGCAGGGGCTGAGCTGTTCACCCCTTCAGAGGTAGAGCTCTTGCTGTTAACTTCCCAGCTCAAAAACAAAACAAATCTCCTTTGTTCCCTGGATGGTGCCAGAAATCTTATCATTTGGACAAGATGGAGAACCTGTCTATAGGAAGTCACCTTCCTAGGATTGTAGATAAAGCCATCCTGAGTGTCCAGGCCACAGATAATGGTCAAGACACCAGATTCAGTCAGGTGGATGAAGTGGAGGCCCGTCTTCAGGAAGTAGCACTTACCCCCGACTCCATCACCAATGGCACAGCCCCCATGTGACTTCTGAGGACAGAGATTAAACCTGAGTCATCTCAGTGTCTTCAGACCTTCGGCAAGAACTGACAAGGAACTCATGATCAATAAAGAATTATTTCAGTAAGTGGATGAGTTTCACAAAGACGCTGTCCCCGACTTTTATGAGTCTGAAGATCTAGAATCCACCATCTATCTAGTCTCAGCTGCCCAGAAGAAAAGACTTTCGGGATTTTGAGTTCAGTGTTTGTGGACCCCTCTGAAGGCTCAGTAGTTAACCAAGTGAACAGGCCGGCTCCTTGCTGGTAGGGTGCATGTGTGATCGCTCTATCTTTAGACAGGAGAGAAACATAAACAGGGGTGAGTATCTCCTTCATAAATCACCCAGGAAAAGCATGTACCCAAAACAACCTTAAAAGACAGGGAGGGGGCCCTGCCTCACCGTCAGAGGCTCAGATTGCTGAACGCCAAAGCAGGAGAGCAGAGTGTGAAACCCACAGGTCTTCCAACCCTCTCACCCCTGCCAATGTATTATAAAAAGCATCCTTGCTGATATAGCATGCCTTTAAAATGATCAAAATGACAGATGGCTACTGCAGCAACACACCCTTTTTATAGGACTGATATTAAGCAGAAGAGATTGACGGTGTCCTTTTAATCTCTTAATTAAAAAAAGTGCATTTATATAAAACAGAATGGGGTGAGTCGCTAGCATCTCCAAGTGCTTTGGTATGATGAAAGGTCTGTGTTGTGCCAAACTTGATAACTGGAAGTATCTGTCTTTTCTATTCTTTATATATTTATTTACATATGGCTGATCTGAAGAGAAAGGAAGCGCTTGCATGGATCTAAGTAGCACAGTCTTGCTTCAATTAATGCATTGCTGGATATCCTGGCCGGATTGCCTTGACTTCCCCAGACTATGGCATTCTATTCTGCAAAAGAGTGAGAGCACCCCAGTGTACCCTGGTGGGTGACAAGACTCGAATCCATGTGGGTTTGGGAAGACGCTGGGTGAAATGGCCATCTCTGCCTTTGGTAAATCTGCTCACGGATGGGGACGCCAGATGAACTGGGAGGCAGCACAATTGCCTAGTGAATAGCTCAGTGGCAACAGGTGGTCAGGATAATTAAGATCAGAAACAAACCCACCACTTTCTTCCCTGGGGACAGCGTGTGCAGAGTTTGGGGGAGAAAGCTGTCTGTAACAGCTTTAACTGTTATTGTTGTTGATGATGAGAACCTGCTTTATGCCTGCCTGGCACCTTACTTTGGCACGAGGACCCTGATGTGTCCTCCCCTTGCAGTCTACACAGCTCAGTGAGAGCCGCCTCTGACCTCCAGCTCTAAGGTGGGCAGCCAGCACACAGATCGGTTCAGAGATGGCCACAGACTGCTAGATGTGCCAGAGAGGCTGCAGGCTGGGACCTTGAGGAGTGACTCTCTAAGATGAGGGGGCTGCTGAGAACCACCTTTGCCTCATTTGGACACACCATGCCTGTGCGGGAAGATCAGTAGAGACTTCTGCAGCCTGGGGAAGAGACAGCCCTGAGTTGTCAGCACCTGCGGTCCAGCTGGGCCTGAATGCTGTCTCCATCCTCTAACAAGTAATGGTTTAGATTTTTGTCACTTACAGACAGAAGAGTCCTTAACAGTAACCTATCCTCCACCTTTCTCTCTCTTGCTTTCCCCTCTCTTTTTCTCCATAACAGTACAGAATGAACTTATATGAGGCCAGACAATTAAATTTGAGAACTCATCCAAAAAAGTGCTTGGAAGGGTGGACGAGGCGCTGGTGTCTAGGCACGGCTTCCCAAGGGGAGGACTTGGAAGGTGACTATTTGTAGTGCTATTCATCTAGGAGGTGGGCAGCACTTTCTCTAGGACGAGTTCATAGACGTACCTGTCTGACCACACGTGTGTTTGTATACACATATATTACATACATGTGTCAGAGTTTTTCATATATTCTAATGCAAGCTTCTTGTTGGAAGGAATGTAGTGTGTTTTCTCTTCTGCCCCATCTTTCACTCCCAGTCCACCACCTGGCACACAGTAGGCACTCAATAAATAACTGCTGCATAAAGAGACAAGGAATCATATTGGCGGCTCACAGGACTTTGCAAGCTCGGCATTCCTGCCTTCATTTTGCACTGAGAAAACTGAGGCTTGGGAAGGTTAATTGACAAGCCCAAGGCCACAGGCTTAGTAAATGCCAGAGCCAATATATCAACCCGGGCCTGTTTGACTCCAGATTCTCTTTGCCACCCCCACCCCCACGCTCTTTAATTTAGTCCGCTGTTGACATGCCCTCTTTGGCAGTACAGAAAAGTCTGTTAGTGACTAAGATGGAGCAACCTCGAAGTAAATGATGCCACCAGCATTTATATCAGGCGTGCATGCTGAAGTCTTTCCCAATCAAAAGACACTCCAACCATGCGGATAGCATCCCAGGCGGCAGGATCAAGGTCTGAAAATGGCTCAACCTGCTGCAACACTAAACAAGCTGTTGTTTATCCTTCAAGTTCAACTACAAATTTATCTGGAGTTCTCTATACATTTCTCCATGCATCGTTAAAATCAACGCTGCAGTAACTCCTGGGGCCCCAACACACGTGTATGCACACTGCTCAGAGGACACACGTCCTGAGTGTGTGAGGTTGGCTTGTACTGTTGCCATTCACCTAGGAGAGGCATTCATCAGCATTTTTCAGGCACTGATGAGCTCAGGAAAGTTTAAGTGGGTGGAGAGACAACCAACATTCAGTCCTCAGTTTACTATCTCAGAGAGGAAGGCAGGCAAAGAGTCAATTGTACATGAACCCAAGAAACTGGACATCCCCTTGCTGGGATCTCATTAATATGCTCAGAAGGGCAGTAATGAAGCCCATTTCCTCACAGGGCATGGAGGAGTCCATGCTCAGGAGTCCCCTTCCTGAGATTCCTCCCAGCTCCTTGTGACCTATCTTTTCCCTTTTGAGACCTGTGTTTGAACGCTGTCGAATCCCACCATGCCAACGAGCTGAGGCCCAGTCTCAAGTTCTCAAGTCAACACCCTGTGTTCACCTGAGCTCTCTGCTCTGCTAAGATCTTTCTCCTTTGCTCTCCAGTGAATGCCCACTGAGGCCCCTCAGCTGGACTCTAGTTCCTCCCCTTTCCTTTGAAGCAGCCTCTTCCTGACTCAGAGAGGCATCTGGCTCTGTCTTTCTGTGTTTTCAGATGCACCCCAGCACCTAGACCTCAAGTTCAATAGCAGATCAGTGTCAAGAGGGAAGATTCTGCCTCAAAAGATTTGGTCCAAATCTCAACTCATTCTTCATGACCTTCGTTAACTTTCTCTAAGTATCGGTTTCAGGTTCTCCATAGGCAAAAAGTGGAGTCACAATGCACAAACATGACTTTACTTGAGACCTTTGGAGTTACTTGTATGTTTGAAGTCAGACATTCTGGATTTTCTTTTTCAGAAAATTATCTCAGTAGGAACACTAACTACGTTAAACCCTTAGCAGGGCCAATGACAACACCCTGAAATCAAACACACAAATATTCCCAGAGCAAAATACATGAATAGTCACACTAACTGGGATTTAAAAAAAAATAGTCCAATAATAGCTGCAAATCCTTTCAGGTCAAATTTTGTCCCCAAGTGAGATTTAGTGCCAAACTTCCAAAAGGAACTGATTTTCAGCTTTATGGAACTAAGCATTAAAGACAAGGGAGGGTGGACCTACGGTACAATTCAAAGTCATTAGGGAAAATGATAGGAAGCCACATTGAGTTACTATATCTAAGGACTTAGCACAGTACCGAGCATAGCAGGTGCTGTACTCAGTAGCTGCCACCTAACATTCCCTCCTGCTGGCTGCACAGTAGTTTTGGATTCATCTGCCATTTCTTCCACTAAGCTGTGAACCCACCAGAGAGTAGCTATGACTGTCGCTTTGGTCATAAAATCAGTAGGCAAGTAAAGGAATGAATGTATGGGGAGACAGATTTAGCTTTGTTTACACCCTCAACCTTGCAGGAAAATCTCACCCATCATCTGTAAGATCTTGAGGAGACAGGAGTGATGTGTTCAGTAGGAAGAATGACTTAGCCCTGTGGGGTTGAAGGACATGTCTTTGAGACAGATACCTCGATTGAGGAGTGAGGGTCCAAATTCAGAACACAGAGCCAAGGGCTTGTTAGACCCAAACAGATAGTCAGTTGCAAAGCCATTGCTCTGAGTGTCATCCAGCACTGTGTTACCACGCTCCAAGGCCTGGCTAAGTCCCCAGGGCAGCTTCTGGACTCAAAACTGACTTTGGCAGTTGACATGAACTCCTGTGTTGCCAGGTCAGACAACTCACTGATCATTCGACCTATCAATGGGATTTTAGAAATAAGAAAAGGGGTTCAGTAGGAATGTGCGTCCGTTCTTCTTTACCAGAGACACCAAAATTCGGACCTATCCAAGGGGAAAGGAGTCACTGTTCATGGGATGTACTTGGTAATAATGTTCTTTTCCTTGTCTATGCAGCTTCTTAGGACCCACAAAACAAGCAGTCCCGAAGGGTTTAGCTCAACCCTCCAGACTCATTCTGTAATTCCCTACATGGTTAGAAGGAAAAATGATCTATTTGGCTAAATGTTCAACAAGCTTAGACATAAAATAATGGGTTTGGGCATTCAGCTTGGTAAAGACTTGGACTTTTCTGAAGGGTGAAGGGAAGGGCTCCTGAATGAGTCACTTTCCCAGAAGTATTAGGAAACATCTCCAGCCACTGTCTTTGCAGGATCAGATACAAGCTCTCTCTAAACCCGGCGAAGCAAATTATTTATTTTTTTCTTTAAGTGAAAAGACTGAAATGGGGCAATTGCTGGTTTGCATTAAAAAAAAGTGGTACTTGAAAATATGAATAAAAGGAAGCTCTTCTGCCACAAAATTGTAGGTTGGCTCTTGAGGGTAGAAAGACGTTGAAATGTCATCCCTAAGTATAATACCACGATCCTTCCAAGTAGACACTATGGCTGTGTTTCAACACCTCCAGTCACAGGGAAATTACTCCCCACGGTGGAGTACACACACTTTAGTTTGGATTATTTCAGTGTCTTCCTGATGACATGGTAAGATGGTGATGATACCTTAACTCCCTATAGGAAACACCTTGCTTTTTGAGTGGTGAAGAAACCCCCAAGATCAAGGGACTGGTCGAGGGAAGCTCAGTTTTCTGGGACACAGGGCAGCTGGCAGCAGCTGCAAAGTGAGTGTGTGTTATGTTTTTTTCCTCCTTTCACATTGCTATTTCTCCCCCTGCAAAGACAGGTTGTCCCAAAGGTCACCATACACAGGAAAAATGAACAAATTCATATTGTATTATAAATATTTTTACATTTCTATCTCAGTATGTAGAAAAATATCTTATAGGTATTTTGCAGAATTATGTAATGGATATTTTGTATACAGAGATACACATAGCTACAATTTCCCGTTTTCCATATGTACGCTGGGGATGGCGACCTTTGGGACACCTCTACTATTGTATCACTACACCAGAGTGATGTTAGTTTCTTGATGCCAAAGGGTAAATAACATGGGCTGTCTCTGCAAACCAGAAATAAAGCCTTTCACTGTGTCCCCTGGAGCTGAGAGGGGAGGAAGGACGGTATACCTCGGCAGCTCCAGGAGCTCCTAACTGAACTGGTTTTCCTGAATTATAGGTACCTGGTTAGCAGAGAGAGGTATTGCTTGGAAAAGCAAAGTGTGATCTGGCTGAGGTTCACCAGTAAAATCACTAGTTCCTTTGAAAAGTAACCAGATACGTTTCTCGAACACTCTGCAGGAAAGGAAGAAATAGGGCCTCCCCGATTTCTCAGCTGGCCCTGCGTCTTCCCATCTATCACTGGGGTAATATGTCCAGAGTGGCATTTCGTAATGACAGCAACATTCCAGCAAATCGATAGTTATTTAATTCCCAACAAGCTCTCAAGTCCATTAAACCTGATTACATTCACCCATTTCAGTGGGTGCCGTTATTTTTCCTACACCGGCACTTAATCTATAACAGGAACTTATGAGAACTTTCAAAAGCAATTTCAGCATCAATCAGCACGAAGTGAAGGGCACGATTTGCTTGTAATTATTTATCGGACGGGGCGGCAGAGGGTCTGACAAAACTCCAACAGTCGACCTTCACCCCCTTTTCCAATAGACGCAAAAGGCCTGTTACTTTCCAACTTGCCGTCAGGTCCTGCTTCAAAAGTGGCAACCTTACCACATGGTGTGTGCCAGGGAAGATGGAACGAGGTCCACGTTGTTGAGGACCATTCTCCAGGTGGCCCAGTTATTCATAACACATAACACCGAGAAATGCTACCTGATGGAGCAACCACCATAAATCTGGGTTGGATGTTGTGTTGTTGTGTAGACTGGCCCTGAATGGTACTGAGCACTTAGGTTCTTACAGTGAACACAAGGTAACAGTAACATTCAGAAAAGGAGAGGGGGAAAGTATTTGACCAAAATCCTCCCCAGAAATTTTAATTAATGAACTAGGATATTGTGGAACTTTTAACTATGACGAGCTGGGGGGGGGGGCACAGGAGTAAAAGTGAAGGAACATGATAATGCACAATCTTCCTTTCCTGCAGAAATGAGGTACAGAATTTACTACAAAGGGATGGTCATTCTCAAGAAACAAGCAACACCACCAGAAGCCACCTTGGTTTCCTATGGTGCAGGCTCCGTCACTGGGAGATGCTAGCTTTCCACAAAGAACCTCAGATCTATAGAGCGGGTCAAAAATATGCACGTCCATTTGAAGAAAGGAAAAAAAAACTGTATTAAAGTTGTAATACTCAATATATATCGATAACAACAAATGAATACAAGGCATATTTGAGCACCTCTTGTAATTACAGAAGTCAATTCTGACTCGAGTATTACGATGTTGACACGATTGTTTTTTTCTTTCTTAAAGTGTATATATGTTTTTTTGGCACCCTCTGTATCTGCAGGAGCCAACATATTCTGACAAAGACAAAGTCAGGATAAGGGAAAAAAGAAAAAAGAAAAAGCCCCCATTCTTCTTACTGGTAGACAATCCACTCTACACAGAACAAATACCCGTAAGAAGCGAAACCAATGTACATCTCCGTCCCCTACTTCCTTGCCATCATTAAGATGTAAACAGCTGGCAAGGGATTCCTGGAATAATCTCTGAACTTCATAAATTAACCATCAACAGGGCGTTCCTTCCTGCCTCAGTGCCACCACTCAAATTCGGGTGGGGAGCGCCTCCTCTGAAAATAGACCATCCGTGTGGAGGTGCCACATGGATTAATGCACAATTCACGCTCCTTCCACTTCCTGGGTTAAAGCTTTTAACCGAGTCACCTCATGATAAGTTACTTGGCCTCATGATCGGCGCTGGGAGACTGAGTCCCTCAGAAAGCTGGGAAGGAGAGCAAACCCTCTGCCCCGTGGTCAACCTCCTGAAGCACAGGCATGAATGTTAAACAGCGGTCAGATCAATACAAGCAAATATAGCTCAACTACACCATTTATTCAGCCATGAGAGATGTCGATAGCCAGATTAGGGTGATCCATCTTTTTGATTTCCCACTGTCTCCTCACTGACTACGCGAGGGCTTTTTCCTGTATTAAAAGTGTTTGCTTTCTCAACCATAAAAATTCCAATTATTACTCTGAGCACTCTGAAGTTAAGTCGCTTGCTGGCAGAGGCCTTGAATTACCTGAATCAGTCCAGGGAAGTAGGGGGCGGCCGGGACAATCATAGGCACTCCATAGGGATGCAGGAGGACTCCTTGCGACGCCAACATGCTTTAAGTGGAGGTATTATTCCCTCTGAAGCTCAACACATCAATGGAGAGTTAGGGGGAAAAAAAATCTATAGACCCAACTTCTTCCGAACTACAAAGCTGGGAGCCAAATCGCTTCTGTCAGGAGCCAAGCGCCCATCAACGCGGAGAAGAAAGAAAGAAAATCCGTGTCAGCAACTCTTAATGCGAAAGTTTTCTTCCCAGACGACGGAGAGACAGAGCAGCTGCAAAGTTGAAGCTACCAAAATGGAAGGTGCTATTTTGGGAACAGCTTGCCTAACATGACTAACCAAATACTCTTCATTAACTTAGTTCTCAGAGAGAGAGACAGACAGACAGACACCGAGCGTCAGACGGAATCGGGCTACCTGATACGGGCTCATCCCAATGAGTTTGGCCCAGAAGGCAAAGAACAGGGTCTACGTGTGATTTTTAGATGGAAAAACAGAGAGATGTAAGCTAATATGATTATCAGCTCCACTGCAAACCCTAGCTGAGCAGACGAAGGTGGGCACCCTTTGGCACCGACCATCTAAAAAGAGCTAAGAAGATGTTCAGCCCGTTTCTCTCTCTTCCTCTTGCTCTGATTCCAATTTTAAAGGGGGCAACTTGTAAATAATACAATAATGCCCCCAGCTAATATTTGCTGAGCCTGTGCTATGCGCAGAGACTGGGTTAAATTATTTACATGTGTTATATAATTTCACTCTCACAACTATTCTCAGTCCCACTTAGCCAGTGGAAAACGGGGCTCCTGCTCATTAAGGGGTTTCCTCGTGGTCATAAAGCTTTTAGGAGGCCGTCCCAAGCTATAAGGCCCACTCCAGAGCCGGATTCCCAACCATGACACTGTATTCATTGCTATATTTTATTCTGTAATAGAACTTTGTATGCCCCCCCCTTTATATTTTAAAGACCGTCTTTATTTCGAGCATTCAGAGGTGATAAGAGACATCTCCCTGTCCCTAGAGCTTAAAGGCATATCTGATGTGCACCACATGTGTGAATGAGAGATACATTTAAATAGATACTTGAAATCTTTCTAGTGTTTGAAAATACCCAAAAGACATTTGAGATATGTTATATGTTAGCAGATAAACTCCTATGGAATTACACGAATTGGAATGATACTGATGGCCCATTTACTTGCTGTGTGACCTTGAGCAAGTTACTTAGCCTCTCTGAACCCCACTGAGCTGATAACGCTCCCTACCTAGTAAGGCTGTACAGCAATTGAGGTCCTGGCACCACATCACAATATGTACAATACAGGAGGCTGTTAGCCATTCTCATCACGTCTTTCTCGTTCCTTACTGATGGTTGGTATAGAGCTGTCTCTGATTTCAGATTGAAGGCTCAGATAACATTCAAATTACCACTTTTCTATTCTTCATACCAGGAAAGCATGTCAGTGGTTTAGAGTTCCACAATTTTGAAAGCAGGAAAATGAAATTCTGATGAACTGGACGCACTTACCCACTTACATAGTGCCCATGGCCCAGGGATAACTGAAAATCACCTTAGCAAACCAACCACCACCACACTCCAGCTCTCCCTCTGCACAGGACAGGGGATAGAGGTTTTGTCGGGAGCGGGAGAGCTTCAAACACTTGCCAAACATAGTCGACGATTGGCTTTTTCTAAATCCAAATGTCAATTCTTCCACTTTTAGATAGCCAAGGTGTTTTTACACTACACTAATTTTAGTTGCTTGATTTAGCTGCAATAATTACATTTCTAGATAACGACAGTGGACAGGATTTGGCAGAGAATTCAATTATTTAAGACTGCATTTTGGCCATCTTGACAAGGTTTCTCTGTAATTGATTCTCATGCATCAAAGTGGCCATGTTGTACAATTCAGAAAGCTCCGTAACAGCTGCAAGCTGACCCCTCTTGCTCAACACTCCGATACCGTTTCTAACTTTAGCTTTTGACTATGACTTTCAACGCCACATTTCTGAGAAGCTCCCGAGGAGGACAGAGCATTGCACCGTGAGGTGGGAGTTTCTCTCACCCGCTTTGCTTTAGCAATCGTGGGAGGAGCGAGCTAGTAGGTATGTGGGTAAGGCCTGTGCCAGCCCCAAGTAGGTCTCTTCAGTGTTATAAAGTGGAAAGGCCACTGGGCCAGGGAGTGGGAAACTTATTCAGTCCCTTAGGCCAGAAACTTTACACACAGAGACTCTTTGATTCCTATACACTGAACAGGTAACCACACTCACTCGCTCTTCACCAAGAGGGCCCGGCGAGCGCACCTGTGTGGGGAGGGGCTGGAAACTGCGGTTATAGGGACGAGGTGGGTCGCTATACAGCCGGCCAGTGCTCCACATCCCTGTGGGTTCCACATCAGGAAACTCAACGACAAGTTGATCTCAAACATCTGGGAGGAAAATTACGGCTGTAGTGAACATGACCAACTGTTTTTTCTTGTCATTATTCCCTAAATGATATAGTATAAAAATGACTGACATAACACGTACACCAAATTCCGTTTTATAAGTCAGGTAGAGAGTATTTTAAACATATACAGCAGGAGCCTAATGGCTCTGCCATTTCACATCAGGAACTGGGCATCTGTGGATTTCAGTACCTGAAGGAGATCTGGCAACCAGTCCTCCATAGACTCCCAAGATGACTGTGTAGATAATGGCAATTAGGGTAATGATGGAGACTATATATATATATTTCTATATACATATCTGTACATACACATATATATGAAATACAGCATATTTTATATGTATACAAAATTATATTAAATATATTAAAATATGGCATTATAATCCTATACATACACACATATATGTCCGTGGTGGTGGCCCCATAAGATTATAGTGCCATATTTTTACTGTACCTTTTCTCTGCACAGATGTTTACATGCACAAATACGTGTACGTAATTTGTGCTGCAATTGCCTACAGGATTCAGCACAGACACAGGCTGTGCAGATTTGTAGTCTAGGAGCAAAAGTCCACACCACACAGACTCGGTATATATGAAGGTGGTGGCATCTCAGTTTGGGTACGCTCTGCAACGGTTCCATGACAATGAAATCATCAGACACATCTCCCAGAGTCTATCTCCGTCGTTAAGTAATGCATGTATACACTGTTACTGAATCTACTGATTGGGGTCAGGTAGAAATGAGAAACATGAATGTATTATGTCCCAAGATATGGAGACACATAGTTATAACTGAGGGTTTTTTCTTTTTAAGAACTCCATGATAGACTCAGCACCTGTAGCTCAGTGGTGAGGACACCAGCTATATACACTGGGGCTGGCAGGTTCAAAACCGGCCCTGGCCTGCTGAATAACAATGACAACTGCAACAAAAAAATAGCCAGGTGTTGTGGTAGGCACCTGTAGTGCCAGCTACTTGGGAGGCTGAGGCAAGAGAATCACTTAAGCCCAAAAGTCTGAGGTTGCTGTGAGCTGTGATGCCTCAGCACTCTACCCAGGGCACCAAAGTGAGACTGTCTCAAAAAAAAAAAAGAACTCTGTGATACAAAATCTCTTGCTGCTCCAGAGTAGTATCTCCTGTCCCTTCTGTGAAAATAAGGGCTGTCCCTAACCACTCCAGTTTCACCCACCGTGATTCACATTTTCTCTGAAGCTAATTTCATATTGATGTATTATCCTCCTGTATGAATGTAGTACTTGCAGGATTGGAATTGTGAGGAATGCATCCTTGCTCCAAGTCCACAACAAATGACAAAGCAGATGGGTAAATAAGGATCCCTACACGAGGCCTATTTTCCCAACATGGGAAACAGTGTGACCGGGATGCGACTGTTCCATCTTGGATCCTCCACGAGAAGGTGGCACCACATTCTGTGTCTCTCCATCCCCCAGTGGCCTTCGCACATGGTTCACGGTGACTGGTGGGGCTACCCCATATCTAGTGTGTGGGGTGACACTCATGTGGCAGGACCTTAAAATAATAAAAATGTGGGACAAAATAATGAGGTGAACGTAGAGGGGAGGCTGTTCTGATAGGAAATAGAGGCAGACCTCCAAAACACTGTCGCCTGCTCTGGCCATCAGGAGCAGAGGACAGTAAACACTTCTCTGTAAATTCTCAGATGAAAGCCGTATTTCAGATGTTGCAGAACTTATGTCTGTGTTCTAGGAGTGCTTCATCAAGGGACACTGAAACTTGATTTTCCTATGACTTTTACAGATCATGAAATCATCTTCTTCTTTTAATTTTTAAAATCTTCTGTAAGTGTAAATACCATTGTGAGCCGGGGGGTGGGGTGGTCACATATAGAAACAGGCAATGGTCCAGACATGGCTCACAGACATTCTTTCTGACCCCTGATCGAGACCATGGATATGTACACAAAGATATACAATTTATTTATTTATTTTTTTGAGATAGAGTTTCACTATGTCACCCTTGTTAGAGTATTGTGGTGTTATAGCTCACAGCAACCTCCAACTCTTGGGCTTAAGCAATTCTCTTGCCTCAGTCTCCCAAGTAGCTGGGATCACAGGTGTCTACCATAGCGCCCGGCTATTTTTTGGTTGTAGTTGTCATTGTTGTTTGGCAGGACTGGGCTGGTTTTGAACCCGCCAGGTCTGGTGTACATGACTGGTGGCTTAGCTGCAGACACCAAGCCACAATTTTTTTTTTTTTTTTTTTGAGACAGAGTCTCACTCTGCCCCCTGGGTAGAGTGCTGTGGTGTCATCATAGCTCACAATAACTCCAAATTCTTGGGCTCAGGCTATCCTCTTGCCTCGGCCTCCTGAGTAGCTGGGACTACAGGTGCCTGCCTGCCACAACGCCAGAGACAGGATCTCACTCTTGCTTAGGCCGGCCTCAAAATCCTGCACTCAAACAATCCATCCACCTCAGCCACCCAGAGTGCTGGGATTACAGGTGTGCACCTGGCCAAGAGCATATACATTATCCAAAAAGTCAGACTTGAAGACAATGGCAAAAGCCCCCGCCATTGTTGTTCCTTCCCGAGTTCTTGCTTACTCCTTGTCTTTTGTACCACTTCCTTCATGCCATGTCTGTTCCTCTTCCCTATATCAAGGATTTTCAGCAAGGGCTTTTTTTTTTTCCCGAGCCTCTGATAATTCAATGTCACTCCTTCTCGCCAAATATTTCTCCCATCTTTTCCCACCTGCCATGACAACATTTTCTCCTTATAACTAACTCCTCATTCCCTTCCCTACAGTAACATGTCTTGGCTCCAGGTTTCAGATAGTGGAGATTTTTTTTTTTTTTTTTTGAGACAGAGCCTTAAGCTATCACTCTGGGTAGAGTGCTGTGGCATCACAACTCACAGCAACCTCCAACTCCTGGGCTCAAGCAAGTCTCCTGCCTCTGCCTCCCAAGTAGCTGGGACCACAGGTGTCCACCACAATGCCCGGCCATTTTTTGGCTGCAGCCATCATTGTTGTTTGGCAGGCCCAGGCTGGATTCGAACCCGCCACCTTAGGTGTATGTGGCTGGCACCTTAGCCACTTGAGTCACAGGCACCGAGCCCAGATAGTGGAGATCTTAACAGGGTTAAGATCTTAAGAGGATCTTAAGATCTTAACTTAAGATCCTGCCCACTGCCATTTCTTCTGAGTGGTTTTGATATCAAGGTGAGAGAGAAATTGTAGTGCTGGCTTCAGGGAGGGAGAGGGACAGCATCCAGAGAAAATGCTCGTCATCCTTAATCATCGGAGAAATGCAAATCAAAACTACTTTGAGATATCATCTAACTCCAGTAAGATTGGTCCATATCACAAAATCCCAAAACCAGAGATGCTGGCGTGGATGTGGAAACCAGGAAACACTTCTACACTGCTGGTGGGAATGCATTCCTTTTGGAAAGATGTTTGGAGAACTAAAAATAGACCTGCCATTTGATCCTATAATTCCTCTACTAGGTATATATCCAGAAGACCAAAAATCATACTATAACAAAGATATTTGTACTTTATTGCAGCCCATTTCATAATTGATAAGTTATGGAAGAAGCCCAAGTGCCCATCGACCCATAAATGGATTAACAAATTGTGGTATATGTACACCATGGAATATTATGCAGCCTTAAAGAAAGATGGAGACTTTACCTCCTTCATGTTTACATGGATGGGGCTCGAACATATTCTTCTTAGCAAAGTATCTCAGGAATGGAAGAAAAAGTATCCAATGTACTCAGCCCTACTATGAAACTAATTTATAGCTTTCATATGAAAGAGGAGGGGGGAGGTTTAGTGGAGGGAGGGTAATTCGTGAGACC
>CAUYQV010106645.1:0-29394 GCA_963574575.1 Galagoides demidoff
CCAAATGATTTTTTTTTCCACAATTCTTAACTTGAAAATCTTTTCCTCAAACAAATGACATAGTAGGGTGGCATCTGTGGCCCAAAGGAGTAGGGCGCTGGCCCCATATACCAGAGGTGGTGGGTTCAAACCCAGCCCCA
Organism: Galagoides demidoff; assembly: GCA_963574575.1. Lineage (NCBI taxonomy): Eukaryota > Metazoa > Chordata > Mammalia > Primates > Galagidae > Galagoides > Galagoides demidoff. The sequence continues at coordinate 141 of CAUYQV010106645.1, forward strand.
GCCAAAAACTGCAATAAAAAGTCATAGCAAATGTGTCTGACAATCACTAGTTCTGTGGGTATAGTTCTTATCACTTAAACTTGTCATTATATGATTTTGAAGTGAGCCAGCAAGCACAAATTAAAAGCTGAAGCAAAATCTGTCATTAAAGGCACATCACTAAATTACTCTGTAGATGATAAACCTATACATAGGTCTTCAACCTTCTGCTCTGTATGGTCTGATAGGATCATCATTTTTTATTAATGATGTGTTATATTTTTTCTAATGTATATGTGATGATTTTATCCCCCAAATTAGGGTGAGATAAAAGTGACTCATGGAAATCCTTTCTAACAGTGTTGGCCCATGTTACTCAGAGCAAACTGAGTTATATTCTTACAAAAAACCTAATCACTATGTTTTGCTTGCTGTATTGTTTGATTCTGGTTAGCACAGCTGGCAAGAGGGCAGACCCCTAGGAACACAGTGATCTGATAGATATAGACCCTTACATCAGGGTGGCGCCTGTGGCTCTGTGGGTAAGGCGCTGGTGGGTTGGAATTGCAACAAAAAAACAGCCAGGTGTTGTGGCAGGTGCCTGTAGTCCCAGCTACTCAGGAGGCTGAGGCAGGAAAACTGGAGGAGTTGGTGGTTGCTGTAATCTGTGATGCCACAGCACTCTACCAAGAGTGATAAAGTGAGACTCTTAAAAAACAAAACAAAACAAAACAACAACAAAAAAAAACCCTGAAGCCAAAAAATCTCTTCCCAATTCCCTTCCCCAAGGCCTGAAATTACTATCATTAGAACTTCTTGTTAGGGAATTGTACAGAGGTCAATTTTATAAATGTACAGGATATTATTGATCTGGAATCATTCTATTATGAAATTAGAAGAAATACTTCAAAAAAATCAACTAATCAGATAACTAAGATGGCAAAGACTAAAAAATTTCGCTTCCCTTTCTCGTTTTTTGGATATCAGCATAGCAATCTATTGAAAGTGTCCAAGTGGGTACAAGGTAACAGTGCCAGTAGCAGTGTGTTTTAAACATGAGACAGGGCTTTTACATATCAAGTAAAAGTAGTGTGCAAGAAAATCTATGACAATATTTCTACATGTGGTGATATCAAAACCCATGGAAATATCAGCTGGCCAGGGACAGAAATGATTGCCATTTCTGTTTTGGGAACACAGGAAGAGCTCAACCTGAATAGATGTTCACACACTTTAACATTTCATCTGTATCCCCTCAATAAGTAGGCTCAGATCTCACACATTGCAGATTGTAATCATCTTGCTTTCTCCTCTCAGTTGTTAATGTTGGCTTTCTCTTCTACAAATCAATCAGCTTTTCTCCCAGAACACAGTGGGTGTGAAATTCCTGAACAATCACTTGAATGCCCCAACATCTGTATGTTCTCATTTTTAATTCTACTGAAAAGACACCAAAGAATACCAGTTCATGTGTCTTCTAACTGGCTTGACTAATTTTACCCTGGTATTTAATGAACATTTACCTGGGTTTTGAAGAGAGTCTTTAAGAGAATACACTCAGAAATTAGATCAGCTTGGTTTAAATACTAGCTCTACCAGTTTCTGGCCAAATGACCTAAGTTACTTAACCTAAGCAAACCTGTTTGATCATTTACAAAAATAACTAATAATAACAGTACCTTCCTCATGTGTTGGTAAAACAATTAAACTGTCCAACAGCTGTTAAACAGTGTTTATTAAATTTTGAGCATTATTTTTATTGTTTTCTCTCTTATGTTCCATTCTTAAATAAAGCTTAACTAACAAGTAGCATCCAATATGGGTAATTGAGGAAAGAAAAGGAATACTAGAAGTTACTAAGATATTAGAGCAGTTTTTACATACTATTCTCTATAAAAACGCAGAATTTTGGCTTGGTGCCTGTAGCACAGTGGTTAAAACACCAGCCACATACACCAAGGGTGGCAGGTTCAAACCCGGTCCCGGCCAGCTAAACAATGGCAACTGCAACAAAAGATAGTCAGGTGTTGTGGCAGTGCCTGTAGTCCCAGCTACTTGGGAGGCTGAAGCAAGAGAATTGCTTAAGCCCAAGAGTTGGAGGTTGCTGTGAGCTGTGACATCATGGCACTCTATCAAGGGCAACATAGTAAGGCTCTGCCTCAAAAAAAAAAAAAAAAAACTCAGGATTTTTTTCAGGTGCATGTTCAGTTATTCATTCCATATTATAACAAATTTAGCCAATGTTTTAAATTTATAAAATTTTATATACTTTTTATTCATTTAGCCAACTTTTTTAAATAATCATGACTACAGAGTAAAAGCATATGTTCTATTAACAGTACTAGATGGATTTGGTTCAAAATTAACTGTATGACCTTGGGAAAGTTTGTAACCTCTGTGCCTTGGTTTCCTTAACTGTAAAATGAAGATAATAGTACCTACACCTCATAAATACCACCTAGACCAGTGGCCAGTGTAGAGAAGGTGCCAAGTAAGGATTAAATTGCTAAGTATAAAGCTGTGTTCCACATGCTGCCCTAGATGCTAAAGATTCTGTGTAAATAACTTGCCTTAAAGGGATTAAGACAGACAACTGCAGCATAATTTGTCAAATATCTGCATATGAAGAACGTCTGAACCACTGAATGCACAGAGAAATGGATTTTATGACAAAAATTAATATTTTTTGAAAAACAGTATATGATAATAGCAATGATAATAGCATTGTAGGTGGGTAATGAGTATATAAGAGTTCAATATATTATTCTTTCTACTTTTGTGAATGTTTTACACAATGAAAAGGTTTTTTAAATGATAAATATGATTTTCTCCTTCAGAAGACAAACAAAAATTATGTAATCTGAAATATTTTATTTCACACCAATGTCTTTATACAATAAATTAACTTTTTCAGCAAAGTATAAAGAATTCTCTTGATAATACTGCCACCTACTGGACTACCTTAACTTCCACCATTTACAGTTGGTGATTTAAACACATTAAATACCACAGTTAACCCAATAAAAGGCAAAGCTTTATTTTTTCCAAAATAGAAAAATCTGAGAATTTAAAAAATCCCTTATATCACAGGTAATTCTGTTATTCTGAACATCATATTGTTTGGGGAAGATTCATTATCCTGAGGAAATCTTAGTCAAGTCTCATTGGATGTCTCATAGGGTTTACCTAACAGAATGAGTGAACAGGAAGCAAAGATATTTAACATAGATTCAGTAATTATTATTGGATACATAAACCCATAACTGCAAGTTTTAGATATTAGCAAAGGCAAAATAGTTATATTGAAATAAAATCAATATAATTTAGGCATTCCACAATGAATACAATATCAAGATAGGTTGTACATAATAAATATCTACAACTTCTGTCAATTAAAAATTCAATTTAGGCTTGGCGCTTGTAGCTCAGGGGCAAGGGTGCCAGCTACATACACCGGAGCTGGTGGGTTTGAACCCAGCCCAGACCTGCCAAACAACAATAACAACTATAACCAAAAAATAGCCGGGTGTTGTAACAGGCACCTGTAGTCCCAGCTATGTGGGAGGCTGAGGCAAGAGAATGGCTTTAGCCCAAAAGTTTGAGGTTGCTGTGAGCTGTGATGCCACAGCACTCTACCAAGGGTGACATAGTGAGATTCTATCTCAAAAAAAAATCAATTTAAAAAAGAAATAAAAGCAAAATTGTAAGTAGTTATGCATTCTAATTAATTTCAAAAACAATTACCCTAATGTATACAAATGTGTACTCGTGTCGTTAAAATTTCTAATGATAGGCTCAGCGCCTGTGGCTCAATCGGCTAAGGCACCAGCCACATACACCTAAGGTGGTGAGTTCGAATCCCCAGCCCAGGCCCGCCAAACAACAATGATGGCTGCAACCAAAAAATGGCCAGGCATTGTGGCAGGCACCTGTGGTCCCAACTACTTGGGAGGCAGAGGCAGAGACTCGCTTGAGCCCAGGAGTTGGAGGTTTCTATGAGCTGTGACGCCATGGCACTCTACCCAGGGGGATAGCCTGAGGCTCCGTCTCAAAAAAAAAAAAATTTCTAATGATAACAACATATGCTGATTCAAAAAACAGTTTCCTGTATTAACCTGGATGGAGTTGGAACAAAATGTTCTTAGTTAAGTATCACAAAAATGGAGAACCAAGAATCCAATGTACTCAATTCTAATATGAAGCCAGCAGACTATCTATTACACACCCCCATAAAAGAAAAACTCAAATCAATTCAAGGTGGGGGGCAGGCAATGGGGGCATGGGTGTACTCCCATTTAATAGGCACATTGTTAGGGTATATGTCACACCTCTTCGGGACAGGACACAATTATAAGAGGGACTTTACCTAACAAATGCAAACATTATAATCTAATTCTTTGTACCCTCAATTAAAAAAAAAAAAGGCTGCTTCCTTAAAGCAGCTTAGGCAGAAGCTGAGGATTACAAGCTCTGGGAAAATGTCTTAAAATTACTCAGATAGTAGCTTAAGTGATGATGAAGACAATACTGAAGATTATTAAAGATTATTAAATCTTCAGTAAATAAAACTGCTTTGTGAATATAAGAGGAAGCAAAAGTAACATTTCTAAGATATTACTTTGTATAATATATTTGAAATGAATGTGTAAATGTTTAACCAAGCTAGCAACTGAAATATTTATAATTAGGCATTCAACTATTTCACCTATATTTGTCAAGGTTTCCATATTCAAGTTAATCAAACTTGAATCTTTCTTTTGAGAAAAGGAAGGGACATATTCAGGCATTGTTTGGGTATAATATACCACTGAATTATAAAACTCCAAGATTTTTAAATAACATTTATTATTAATTATATGTATATTTACTATAAATACTTATAAAGACACAGGGTTTGAAGGAGCTCCTGCTGACTAACTCTGGGACAATCTGAACACCAAAATAATTAAGTACTATAATGAGTTAAAGTACTGGAGGGAAAAAGAAATTCGGGAGTCTATACCAATAATAAGTACATAAATAAACACATTAAATAAATGGAAAAGAAGGAAAAGCTCTGGTTTATATCAGAATGCTAAGGACCAATTAGTAATGTAGAGAAAGTGAAGGAGTTGGAAAATTATTAATTTTGTAATTACCATAGCAAAGACTGGAACAGATAAGAATCATGAATGAATGTTAAATCAAGGAGGAAATTTTGATGAGCAGCAGGATATATTTTCCTGATCTTATTCTGTCTCCTCAACAGATTGATTACTAGTTACAAGGCAGGATAAAAACTATGCAGTGAAGAAACCAGATATCTTTACTACGTAATCAAAAGTAACATCACCAGCAAGAAACAGATGGTTATCAAGCTACCTTCAGATGTAATACCTGATGAAGGATACATCAACTATACAGCAAAGAATAATGTGAATCTAATCATAAGGAAATATTAAAAACCCAAATTGGCACGGTATACAAGAATTCTCAGTACTAATTTTATTTTTCTAAACTCTTCTATAAGTTTGCAATTACTTCCAAATAAAAAGTCATACTATGCAGCAATCTTGAAGAATAGCTTTTTCTTTCTCTTGGTTATCACCAATTTCTCCCAGTCCTCGAAGTTAAGTAAATAGGTGTTTGTATTTCCAGTTTTGGACACTACAAACAATGCTGTTCATTAATAAATGTCCTTAAAAAGATGTCCTTAGATAATGTTGGAGCTCAGAAAACAGTACCCCAATATGAAGATTTCAGAATCAAAAAAGTTTTTTTCTGACTTTCTGCTGTCCTGTCTCTCAGTCCCACTTTCCCCTGAGGCTAGCCATAGAAATTAAAATCCATCTTCCCTAAGGAAGGCCATAAAAGCCAGAACCCCCTTTCCCAAAAGCCAGACATAAAACCTAAAATTATTTTGTGTAAAAACAAGCCATACAGAAATTATCTGACCTGTCTTGTTTGACTGCAGGGCCTAAGACACCCTCCTTTTCATTCCAGGGAGGGTCCTAACCCATACCCAGAAAGGACCAATGAATACTCAGAAGAGGCCAAAAAGAATCTACACAGGCTTTGCTGAGTTTCTCCGCTCAGTGTATTAACATTAGATTGTTCCCATTTTGTCCAATCATATTTCTACATAGCTGTATATACTTTGTTGAACATAAAAATGGACAATTTGCCATGTTTCTTTGGGTCTTCATTCTGAAGGTTCCCAAGAACACACATTAAAATTTTATGCCTGACGCCAGGCGCGGTGGTTCACGCCTGTAATCCCTAGCCTTCTGGGAGGCTGAGGCAGGTGGATTGCCTGAGCTCACAGGTTTGAGACCAGCCTGAGCTGGAGCGAGACCCCCCCTCCTCCCGTCTCTAAAAATAGCCTATCATGTGGCGGGCGCCTACAGTCCCATAAGGGTAAGAGAATTTCTTAAGCCCAAAGAGTTTGAAGTTGTTGTGAGCTGGGATGCCACAGCACTATACTGAGGGTGACAAAATGAGGCTATGTCTCAAAAAAAAAAAAAAAAAGTATGTCTTTTCTGCTATTAATCAATCTGCTTTATGTCAGTATTTTTCAGTGAACCTCTGGCAGGGAGAATGCCAAGGGTCTTAGTCTATAATAGTGATACTTTCAGCATAGACTCCCTAGGAGAAGGGAGGTATTATAGGTATTATTTTATTTTTGTAGATGTTGCCAGACTGGTTTTCAAAAAGGGTGTACACACACTTCTCACTTCCATTAACAATATAAGAATACCTGTTCCCATAGCTCAACCATCACCACATATTTTTGCAATTTGAGTTAAGGTTACTGCAATTTGCATTTCCCTATTTGTGAATCAGAACATTTTTACACGTTTGCTATCCGCCTGACCTGCTTTTCTGTGATTTGTCTATTCATTCTCTTGCCTTTTTTTCTCCTTTCTTTTCTGCCAATTGTTAAGAAATTTTTACATTACAGATCTTAACTTATCTGTCATCTACATTACAAATATTTTTCCAATCATCATTTGTTATTGACTTTGTTTATAGTATCCTTTGTCCTACAAGTTCTTTTGTTTTCTGAATAGCTTTTCTGTGAATTGACATACACATTACACATATGTGTGTGTGCATTTATATATTTAAAAGATAGGCATCTATAAGCTTTTCAAATCCTAGCTAAGAAGAAAAATAATCAAAAGTGAATGGAAAGTTAAGGTATTTATACTATATGCAAACAAGCAATAGTAGGAAAAAGGGATATGACCAGGGTGGAAGCAGTGATTACCGAAAAAATAAAGCCATTTCATATTTATCTCCCCCACTAATTGAGATTTTTAATGCACCAGTTACATCTAACTTGGAGAAAGAATTATTGTTTTCATCCTTTTTTTTTTTTTTTTTTTTTGCAGTTTTTGGCCAGGGCTGGGTTTGAACCTGCTACCTTCGGCATATGGGGCCAACATCCTACTCCTTTGAGCCACAGGCGCCACCCTCATCCTCATTTTTAATTAGAAAAAAAGAAGTCTGGTGAAAAGCCACAAGGAGTAATACATATAGCTGAGATTCAATAGTGTATCTCACACAATAACAACATTAATACTGATAGTATAAAACACTGATAGCATTTAGAAGCAAGCCACTTACCTTTCAATAGCTAATTCTTTGTTAGAAAGTTGCTGCACTGTAATCACAACTTTCTTCTCTATTCCTTGCTTTAATTTGAAATAAAATTTATCTCTATCCTTAGGCACAGGACTGAAATATTCAGAGAAAACAAGAATTACCAATACAATAATCCAATAAATGATAAAAAAAAAAAACCTATTCCAAGGTTAGAACAAAACAAAGCATTTAAAGCAAAGCACTATATTCTTGAAATGAAATGCCACAGGTAGTAAATTACATAATAGTCAGCAAAACAGAGTTGCTATTAATTTTTAAACTAGATTTACAAGAGTCTTATTTTTATCTCCTAACCAAGGCTAAAACCAAGATCTTAAAATTGACATGATATACAGCTGGGTACAGTGGCTTATGCCTATAATCCCTGTGATGTAAGAGGATTGTATTTGGCCAAGAATTCAAAACCCAGCCTGGGTGACAGAGAGACCCTGTCTCAAAAAAGAAAAGAGATCTCCTTTCTAAAGAAAAACTTTCTTAAAAATCAGCCAGGCACAGAAGCATGTACCTATAATCCCAGTTATGTAGGAAGCTGACGAAGGAGATCACTTGAGCCCAAAAGTTCAAGGCTACAGTGAGCTATGATTGTACCATACTCTAGCCTGGAGGGCAGAGTGAGGCCTCATTCTCTAAAAAGAGTAAAATTAAAAAATTTTAGCCTAGGCCTAGAGTGACTATTCTTCTGAATTAATTCATTAAAATAATAAATGTCAAAAATACAGGATATCTTATCTGAAAAACAAAAATAACTTAAACAACTTATTTGACCTGAGAATCAGTTTTTCTATTGGTAAAATACAGATAAAATACTATCTGGCAATTATCATTAGAATTAAAAGCACTGTTAATGCCCATAGATGATTATTAAATAGTACATAGTATAACTGTTTCCCATTAATCGCCTATTTTTGAAATGGAGAAAAATATTATGAATGTACAAGAGAAGGTTAATATAAGTTAATTAAATTTTAGTCAAATCATGTATTATCAGTAACCATTAAAAATAATTTGAAGAACATTTTAACGATAAAATTATACCATAAAGAGAAAAAAAATTATATATATAATTGTGCAAAAGTTCCCCTAGAAATAAGTAAAGGGAATAAAAGAAATGTTAAAAAGAGGTTGTGGCTAAGTTTATAGCTTTTAATTTTACTTTTTTTTCTTTTTTTGCAGTTTTGGGCCAGGGCTGGGTTTGAACCCACCACCTCTGGCACATGGGGCTGGCACCCTACTCCTTTGAGCCACAGGCACCACCCCATTCTACTTCTATTATTTTACTAAATTTTCTACAAAACTAAAATCATTAAGAAAATCATTTAAGTATCTACAAAGGATAAGAATAGTGAAACATATTCATTCATTCGCCAGCCAAATATTTATCAGTTTAAATCTTTATGCCAACCACTGTAAAGTTTCTAGACAATAATATATTTCACGCACACTGCTAATTTTTATTCTTTCCAAATAGCTCACCTGAAGTTTCCTTTTCCATCATCTTCTTTTACCTCTAAGGAAACACTGAAGGTAAACACATCACTGTCAGGGGTAGGAATAATGGAGTCTTTCACATCAGACACTTGTCTGGAAGAACGTTTGAATGCTGTACAGAAACTATATAAAATTCTGCTTACCTAAAAGAATAAAAATGGAAATACCATTATGCAAATATTTCAACTGCATTATGATATCCTTCTCCCCAATCTGTAACTTTCCATGACCACAGTTTTCTTCGGCAGATATAGCTTGAGCAACTATCAGTTATTTACTTATTACATGACAAAATTTTCATCACACATGCATTAAAGAGAGATATTACAGGGTAAATGTAGACCCTCCTAACTCTATGTTATTACAGCCTAAAGACTCTCATCAATGTGAAGTCTAAGAAAAAAAATTACTAAAAGCATCCATCGAAAGGTAATGACAGAGAATTTTCAACTTTGAAATTAATAACAGAGCATCACTTCATTTCACAGAAACCTAAGTTAAAATATGAGGTTTATTTTTAAACTTACACAGATAAAGTTCAAGAGTAAATACCACCCATATAAACACTACAGATCAGAAAAGAACTACAGTTTAGGAGCTGAAACTAGGATCTAGGCATCCTTAGAATCAATAAAGGCAAGAAGACAAGGACCACCCAGCAGAGACAATAACTTAATGTCTTTAATTCAGAACCTTCCCCATTTTGAAAATACATCAATGGTGTGGCTAGAAACTAATATGGCCAATGTAAGAATCAATTTCTTTACCATAAAAAATTTTCTTTGAGGACATTCTCAGATAATACTTAATGAAAAGGCAAAATTCCCTTCAAAGAAACTACCTTTCGAGATAGTCATGTTTGGCCATTATTTAGATATAGCATGCAATCATTTGTCAAGAAAAAAAAACTTTTTAACTATGTATTCATGGGGCATATAGTGATGTTTCTATACAATGTATAGTGATCAGATCAGGAATGAGCATGTCCACCATCTCAAACATTTATCATTTCTTTGTGTTGGTAATCTTCCATATCCTCTTTTCTAGCTATTTTAAATTCTAATATACATATATTGTTTTCTATTCTATAGTGCTATTCCTTTATCTAGCATAATTTTGTATCCTTTAACAAATTTCTCCTTAAGAAAAATTTTATTCTATAGAGCAAAGAATATTTTATTACTATGGAAATAACCGCCCAGTACAAACAGCCAGAGTCTCTTGTGTGCTAGATACAAAGAATGAGTTATTCCTTTCTAAGGAAACTTACATGTTATTTATCCTTATCAGTAATAATTCCTCACATTTATATAGGTTTTAGTTTATGAACTTCATTTTTATATATTACATTACTTCATTTGATCCTCAGAAATAACCTTATCAAGCAGGCCTAACAGGTATATGCAATACCTTTTACAAATGTGAATTAAATGAGGTTCAAAAATTTTCCTAAAGTCATGCAGCTGTTTAGTGACAGAGCTAGGACTAGAATTCTGAGTTGAGGGTTTCTTAATGAAAATGCCCCCTAAAATTATTTTGACTAATTCTTCACTATCAATAATTTCCTCTCAAAGAGTAAAGAATCAAGCACCCTGAATTGATGTGTATGTATGTGTCTGTATAAATATGTCCAATGTGTTCTTAAAAAGGAATGGCAGCATCACTAAAAAAGGATTCTTTTACTTTAAAAAAGAAAACTCTTGGCTCGGCGCCTGTGGCTCAATCGGCTAAGGCGCCAGCCACGTACACCTAAGGTGGCAGGTTCGAATCCCCAGCCCGGGCCCACCAAACAACAATGACGGCTGAAACCAAAAAAAAAATGGCCAGGCCATTGTGGCGGGCACCTGTGGTCCTAGCTACTTGGGAGGCGGAGGCAGGAGACTCGCTTGAGCCCTAGAGTTGGAGGTTGCTATGAGCTGTGATGCCATGGCACTCTACCCAGGGGGATAGCTTGAGGCTCCGTCTCAAAAAAAAAAAAAAGAAAACTCTTTAAAATACTCTTTACTCTTTCAAATATTCTTGCTTTTCTTCTCTCAATTCTGGCATTGAAGATGGTAATAAAGGCGTTGAACTAACTTAGGTTCACAAAATAAGCTATACTTATTTATATATGCTTATAGCATTTAAAATATACTATGCAGTATTATAATGAACAGAACTAAACATAATTACTAAAACGATGTTGACATCTAATTCTTCCCAATGAACATTCACAAACAAGGTTTTAGCCTAGTCTTCAATTCTTCTTTTCACTTCCCTCAGCTTCTGATATTGAGCCTCTATAATAAAGCAAATACTGGCTTTAGCAATAAACTACATGATAACACGATTTAAAGAGCTTCCAGTACTTTTATTCAGTGCTGTTGTGGTATAAAAAGTAAAAGAATTCCCATAGTCTTATCTATTCTATTAGTATTAGCCTACTCTAGTAACTAAAAAAATATTTATACTATATGGTTCATATTCTTCTCCTAACGTGAAGTACTCTGAACCCCACAATTTTCCAATACTTATTCTTTTCCTTGATTGCAAAAGCATTAATTATCAAACTTGTAAGATTAAAGCATCATAAATTCTCCAAATTCCTTAGCCTACACATCAGTTGAACAAGAGGTGAAAAGTGAAAGGTTAAACAAAGGTCATATTTTCAATACTTTACATTAGAAAGTACAAGTAAGGACACTTCCCTGAATATTAATAAATCCTTCACTTTAAAGTAAATTCAAATTGTCCGTTGAACTACATAAGTCTAGATATACAGTATTTGTAAGTTACTTGCAATGAGAGCACAATCTCTTCAACAGAACTTGTTAAAGTCGGTCTTAACTCATTTTTCTATTTTTGTTTTATTTATATATTCTGCCACCTTTTCCTATAAAGTCTATCACATTTAAAAAGAAGAGGTCCTGGGTGGCGCCTGTGGCTCAGTGAGTAGGGTGCTGGCCCCATATACTGAGGGTGGCGTGTTCAAACCTGGCCCTGGCCAAACTGCAACAAAAAATAGCCGGGCATTGTGGTGGGCACTTGTAGTCCCAGCTACTCAGGAGGCTGAGGCAAGAGAATCACTTATTTGCAGAATCTAGAATCACCTATTCTAGATTCTGCAAATAAGCTGAAAGGTTGCTGTCAGCTGTGACACCACGGCACTCTACCAAGGGTAAAAAAGTGAAACTCTAATTCTAAAAAAAAAAAAAAAAAAAAAAAAGAAGAGGTCCTCTAACTTCCAACAGCCACATTTACATCCATTAATCAAGACTACTCTACACTGCCTTCCAAAAGTCATATTAATAGTCTCTTTTATTAACTGATTAACACTTTTAACTGTATAGGAATTTTGCCCTCCAGCCTAAAGCTCAACTTCTATAGTAGTACCATATTTGTTTTACAATATTCATACAACTTTTAAAGTATTTCACTATGCTATCCCACTATAATCTTATTTTATAAATGAGTAAAAACAACAAAAGCAACAAGGATTGACATTAAGAAGAAATGTAGGCCCTAAATCTTTTATAATTAAGACAATGCTAAATTCATTCACTCAATAAATATTTTTTGAGCACTTTCAGTATACTATTATTCCAAGTGCTAGAAATACAGCAGAGAGCATGGAGCTTACATTCCAGCAAATGTAAGCACAGTGTACTTAGAGTGGATGAGAAGAAATCACCAGATAAGCCAAAAGAAAGGTTTAGCCTCAGCTGGATACTTAGCAGACTTAATCCAATAATTTAAGTGTTAATAAAGGATGACAGTATCAAAATACACTAGAAATATGCCACTGAAGATTATACCTAATCAATTGTAAACAGAGCCTTAAACTACTTTTCGTTCTTTGGGTATTCCCCACTTCCTACCTTCATATAAAATCTGAAGTCTACTATCTACTTTTTATACATTCAATTTCAGTGTACAGTAGCACCTCTGTAAATTGACCAAACAAGAAATTGTAGCAAACTAGTCAGGTGATGAACATAAGAAACTAGGTCTATGTACTGACACATACATGTGAGGTATGTCTGGTCTATGCAAAGTAGGGGAAGGTCACCGTAGGGAGGTGGTCAGCTATGGAGGTTCTACTGTATTTGTAAGAAAGCATTATATGTGAAAATAGGAGAACACCTGTTCATAACTTTGTCTATATTAATAGAGTCAAATGCCAACCATATTAATTCTTTCCCCCCCTTTCCCATCTCTTCTTCTAACACTTTCATATTTTTTGTTTCACAGATATCAGGAAACTTGTCACATCAGAAGGCCATACAAAAGAAGTTGGCAATTTCTCCCATAGATGGCAAGGTTCCAAGTATTTCTTTTTTAAAAGCTAGGTATATAAATAAAGCTGAGTAAGAGTTGTAAAGAATGATTAAAAAAAAAAAAAGACTCCACCTTTGTCAGCAATCAAACTGCATTTAATTCTGAAGGGTTAAACTCATTTATGAATTCTAGATTCTGCAAATAAGCTGAAATGGTAATCTAAGGAATGGTCAAGTAAACCTCAGAAACAAAGATTAACAATGTCTATAGTCTTAGAACAAAATGGATAGCCAATTACAACTGTCATCCCTCAGTATCCATGGAGGATTCATCCCAGGAACCCCTACATAGACCAAAATCCATGGATGCTCAAGTTCCTTATAAAAATGATGTAATATTTGCATATATCCCACACACATCCTCTCATATATTTTTAAACCATCTCTAGATTACTCATAATATGAATACAATGTAAATACTATGTAAATACTTGTTACATTATTTAGAGAATAATGATAAGGAAAAAAATCTATGCATGTTCAGTACAGATGCAACTATCCTTTTTTTCTACCCCAAAATTTTTGATCCACAGTTGGTTGAATCAGAACCCATGGGTATGGAGAGCTTACATACATCAAGAAAAGAAAATTTAAAACTATACCATGACAAACAGTTCAGTTTCTGCCACACTATTACAAACACGCACATACAAACACACACACACATACAAATAATCTTGAATGGCCATTTTCTTTGCAGAAGGTGAAAGTTTATTGATAAATAATACAGTACAATTTTTCCCCAGAAATTAGCATCTATAGAAAGTACTAATTAAACACAAAACTGTGTATTTGTCTGGGTTTTTTGTTGTTATTTTTAAAGAATGGGGGTAGGGGATTCCTGGAATGAAGATACAACAGCTTAACTGTGGTGGAATTTTGAGCACTTTTTATTTTCTTCTTTATTTAAGTATTTTCCAAATTCTCAAATACATATTACATGCTAAAAGCCCAAATGATGCTATTCAATAACAAAGGAATTTATTTAAAATAAATATCACAACTAGGCTCTCCAAGAAAAAGCCTTTTAATTAATACTGGTAAAAGAAAACCAACTTTTTTAGAAATACCATACATCAAAAAATGTTCACTTAAGAAATTAAGTGCCTTAGGATATTGCATCCTCATTTATAAGTGAAATATGTTTGTAATTTCCCCTTTATAATAATATACTTTTTCCAATTTTAATATCAAGTGTATCTAGATGAAGTAGAATGATTTTGAAGTATTTCTTCTTTTTCTATTGTCTGTAAGATTTGGCATGATCTGTTTTTTGAAATTATCTCTTATTTTCTGTTTGTAAATATTAGTTGTCTGTTTTTTAAGACTTTGGAAAAAAATGAGTAAGAAGTTAACTGATGACTCCATACTGAATGTCAGAGTCAAAGCATTCTGTGGTAGACATACTCTTATCTGACAATGTGAATATTAACTTTTTTTTGCATTATTATTATTATTTCTCAATATTTTGTTGCAGCAATTGTCTGATGTCTTTTCTGAATGTATTTATCTTCGTTCTTTATGAAGTTTTTGTTTCTAGTCCTTAAACGTTGTCATTGTCACTAAATTTTAAGCCTTTTTAATTTTACGAGGGAGGGGAAAATGTGGAACCAAATAGACACATGGACATATATAGAGAAAATTAAAAAAAAGAGAAAAAGCTATATTACCTGGAAAGAAATGCTTTTCTTCAGCATTATTGTTAATAAATAAATAATTCAATGACGAATGAAAAAAAAAAGAAGTAGGTATATTGTATGATGATCATTTCTGTTTTCCAGTTGACTTACCAGAGTACTATAATTGTGGAATTATTTGTTACTAGTTTCTGATTTTTTTTTCTTAAAGTAATATCAACCTTCAAATTTGTATAACCCTAAATATATTGGAAGGAATTCTTTTGAAATATGAATGACTCTTAGTAACATGAATCTTCTCTTCATTAAGGATTTTAATAATGGCTGAGGCACAGCTGCACTTTAGTTTTGAAATGTGTTTTTTCCTCTGACTCAACAAAAAATATATTTATTTTAAAAAGTAGAGAATTGTATTAAGCAAAAAGTGATATGCACCTTTAACCCCATCCCCAGAGTTAATACCGTTTCACAAGTTCTGTGTGCACATTTCTCATTCATTGAACAGATAATTGAGTGTGTGTATCACTAGGCTTACAAAGATAAGTGAAACAGATACATCTTTTCTCATGGAATTTATATTCTTATGGGGACAAATTGGACAGAATATATGTATATAGTTACATATGTATATGTACACATATACAGATGGTAAATGCTACAAAGAAGAGGTATATGATGCAGTAAACTTATAATAGGAGAATTTCCCCTAGTTGGGATGGTCTTGGAAAACTTGCCAGAAGAAGGGATGTTTGAGCTGAGGGGTGTGCCTTGTAATATGATAGGTTCTTTTGTGATACAGGGTGTTTCTTCATTTTATAAGGTTTCATTTAGGTCTGAGGTACCACTACATTTCTTTGGTTTTCTAAGTAATGTGTGGTGTTGGATCAGGGGTTGCAGCTTTTCAGAAGAATTTCAGGAAACCTCCTGGAGAGGAATTTCTAAATTTTATTATCTTTGTTTACTTTATAGCTCTGAGATTATTTTTCTAAGAAATGACAAAATATATCAATAAAAAGTTATTATCAGATCATGTCTTCATAAACCAGAGGTAAACTATGAAAAGTCATGGCAGAAAATGGGTGCATAAGTGTGAAATCCCTCTGGTTTCTGATGTAAGAAGAATCACAAATTCCTTTTGATCAGTTTCTGGCCCTCTGTACTTGCTGCGCTTTCCCCCTCCCCTCTTTATTTTATGCCTTATCTCTGTTGACTATCACATGGAAGTCAATAGAGAGGAAAGCTAAGGGAGATGCTAAGTGGCTTATGAAACTCTTAATGGCACCGTCTCCTTTCTTCCATTACTCTCTAAGTCTCTGTCTTTGGGATTATGTGTGGTGTCTTTTCAGCCTGAGTTCCTAGCATGAAGTGTTCCTGACATGTAGTAGTAGGCGCTGAATAAATTTTGGGTAAACTAAGTGTCTGCTGTCACAGACTCAACTCTTTATTCACATGATCCTCCAAATATACATATTTATGCCTTCCCTCTTAAGCTTTAATTTCACATCTTTTTGGATTTATGTCAGTGTGTGGTTCCTTATATCCTTCCACTGTCACTTTCCTGCTCCATTTTACTGGTAACGAGAATTCCCGTTTAGTAAAAGATGTCTTTATTGTTCAGCTTTTAAACTTTAATTCTAGTTGGTAGCTGAGTCCTGTTGTTTATTTGTAATGTCCCTTCCTTTTCTGTGTTTACTACAATCCCTACCTGGTCTGTGTACACCACCTTGGACTGTGTACTCCTCTCACAGTTGGCTTACTGCCATGTTTTCCACCTTTTTTCCTTGCCCTCCTCCCCATTAGTTTACATGGTCATGTGCTGGTGCCATTTTTGTCTTGGAATTCCTCTTTGAGCATTTCTGTGGTATGGCTAGAACTCTACACCACACATAGGATTATGTCTGGCAGTCTGACTGCTTAGCCTTGCATTCATTCTTTTCCTGTTTGGCCTTCATTCTGTGGTGTTGCCTTTCCTTTTGATTTATAGTCAAATGTCACCTTCCCTCCTCTCCTGCCTCATTAGGCTTAGTGATATTTGGCTAAATTATCACTAACAGTGAATTATAGATTATCATATTCCTCTTTGGCATTCAGTATTTTGGTAGTGTTTAAAAATTTATGCAAATAACGATACACAGTTATCTATCTATACCCAGTCCTTAAGGCTTTTTATTCAATGTGTTTGGGCACAGTGTGTTTGTGTTGGGAGGGGCATAGACTCTGTCCAAGTAGGTGGTTTTATATATAACTCTTGCTAAGCCCCCTCCACTTCATGGCTATTACTGGCCACTTGCAGCATATTTAATTCCTTCTTAGGCTAACTAGTTCCCTAGTACATTATCTTTTCTTTTAGATATTTGTTTAATTCCTTTTCCTTTTTTGTTTTGGTTCTTTGAATACATCTGAATTTGAAAGAGTTCGATCACTCAGCTTTAATTATATTCATTCATACTGTAGTTTTGATGAAAATTGATGGACTCTACACAAACTGTCCTGTGTGTTTCCTAATAGGATTTTATTTAGAATTTGAGGGATTCTCTAGTTTTCAAGCTAGACATAGAAATTCTCTGAAAGATACCTTGGTACTGTTAAGTTTAGTTTCTGATCTTTGTTTTATTAACTTCTTGGTTAGCCCATCATGAATTAATGTAACAAGACTTGGCTTTTGTAGAAAGGATCAGTTTGACACTTAGCATTCTAAAAGATTGGTTTAATATGGCCTCAGTAAGAGCCAAAAAAGAGAAAACAGAATTTATTTTCTATCCCTGATTATGTTTTCGAAATAAAACTTAAGGTTTATAAACAACTGTTTTAAAATAGCTTTTTATGGAGGTTTATTGTAAATGAAAATAACTTGATGGTGTAAGTTCTTTGAAGCCTACTGATTTTTTTTATTTTTCTTGGTAACTATGTATATCACCTTTTTAAAAATTTCTTATAGCATAACTATGTGCATTAATGCAATCATGGGGTACAGTGTGCTGTTTTCATATACATTTTGAAATACTCTCATCAAACTGGTTAACATAACCTTCTTGTCTTTCTCTCAGTCATTGAGTTAAGACATTCATACTCCGCTTTTAGAAAGATTCACTTGTACCCTTGTAAGGTAAACCATAGAGGTGACCCTACCAATCACCCTCCCTCCCCCCATCCACCCCCCTCACCTCCCCTCTCCCATCCCCTTCCCATATTCTAAGGCTATAATTAGGTTATGACATTCCTATAAAAGCTATGAATTAGTTTCAAAACAGGGCTGTGTACATTGGATACTTTTTCTTCCATTCTTGAGATACTTTAAGTAGAGAAGAACATTTTGTAATTCCATCCATATAAACATGAAGGAGGTAAAGTCTCCATCCTTCTTCAGAGCTGCATAATATTCCATGGTGTACATATAGCACAATTTATTGATCCATTCGTGGGTTGATGGGCATTTGGGCTTCTTCCATGTCCTAGCAATTATGAATTGGGCTGCAATAAACATTCTGATACAAATATCTTTGTTGTAATTCGATTTTTGGTCTTCTGGATATATACCTAATAAAGGAATTGCAGGTAGATGGCAGGTCTATTTTTAGTTCTCTCAGTGTTCTCCAGATGTGTTTCCAAAAGGAACAAATTAATTTGCATTCCCACCAGCAATGTAGAAGTGTTCCCTTTTCTCCACATCCACACCAACATCTCTGTTTTTGGAATTTTGTGATATGGGCTAATCTTACTGGGGTTAGGAAACACCGTATTCTTTTGAAGACCCACCAATCCATGCACTGTGCTATAAATGTTTGAATGAATTCCCCTAGAATATCTCTAATTGTAAGCTGAAAGACTGTCACCTGTGGTTTAAATAGGGAATTTGCTGCTTTCCAGACCAACACCAACAGCTTTGCTGTGCAAACACCCTGATTGATCCATCCCCACGAAGACAGGGTTTGAAGTTAAATTGGTGCTACGTGGGGTCTCCAGGGAAGCCCTTAAGGGTTCTTTATCTGGGTGAATTCTCAGGGACACCACCCAATATGGCAGATGGCAGATGGTACAGCAAGTTTCTCCTCAGATGCTAGAAAGGAAGGAACCCTTTGGTTAGGCTTTCTTACCTCACTAGCTGACTGAACAGGTCCGCCCAAAGGAACCTCAGAAATACGCCAAAGCTGAGTTGCTGGTGGGAGAAGGGAGGTCAGACCCGCCCCATCCAAGCCACTCCCTTCATAAAGATCTTCTGTAGCGCATTAACAGGCCTAAGGCTATACAAGGCAAAGCTTAAAGTACACCTGTAGGTAGTGGCTTGACCCTGATCACCAAACTTCCTTTCTTAACTTAGAACACTCCAAGCCTTTGGACAAACCTTCATTTCTTTAGCCAATCACAAATCAAAGAATCTTTGAACCCACCTACAACCTGTAATTTCCAGCTTGGAGATGTGGTGCCTTTTCAGCCGAACCAAAGTATGCCTTCCGTGTATTGATTTATGATGTCAGGTGTAATTCCCGTCTCTCTGAAATGCGTAAAAACAAACTGTAACCCGACCACGGCTAGACTACTTGCTCAAGACTTCTTGGGCGAGGCTTGCCTGTCCAAGGTCTCATTAATTCAGCTCAGAATAAACCTCTTTAAATTATTTTACAGAGGTTGGGTGCTTTTCTGCGGACACTCAGAAGTCTGATGCGCCTGTCACCAAACCACTTTACAATGGACTTGCTGAATAATGCAAGACACAGTGTGAGCGCTGGCCTGGTGCCTCCACAATCGCCTACATACTGCTCTTGTCTATAAATACATGCTATGAATGTTGCAAGCGGACAGCTTTATTTTTTGTCCATCCCTCCTCTCCCCATCCCCTTTTTTTGAGGGTTGGAGGAGACAGCACAGATACTTCATTGTCTTTTTTTGAGGAACACCAACTGCTCCCACAGTAGTGTTATTAACGTATGTGTTAGCTGGAGCCCATTTGCTCTGGCAGTGGCAGCTCGAGCTTCCCTCCCGCACAGCAGCATTCAATCAGATAACACAAATGGGCGGCTTAATGAAGTTTCTGCAGTGCAACTGGTTGCTGTGAGAGGAGCACAAAAAAAAAAAAAAAAAAAAAAAACTCGAGGATCAGTCGGATTGTTATAGGTTGATTTCCCTATCTTTGAGCCCTTAGGCTATCCCACAATAAAAGCAACTAAAGCCCAACCCAGGACCCCCACCTCGTGGGGCACAGTGATCACTCAGGCTTTCCAAATCCCAAGCCGCTGGAGGGAGTTAACTAGAAAGTGACTGGCTGACCTGGCCTCCGTGGACCCCTTGGGCTGCGCCCAGCTGGTTCTCTGCAGCGGCCACCCTGAGCACAGGGCTGACCTGTGGACGTCATCTGGTGACACAGGGCGGGGGCAAGGGGATGCTGCGGGGAGAGACAGTCCCCAGCCCAGGCCTGCGCATGCTGTGCATGAAGCCAGAGAAAGCTGCTTTTCAGAGAGTTTGCAACATCACATCAGGCACAGGGAAGGGTGAGGGGCAGGAGGGAAATAAGGAAAACAAATCCCCAACTTGGATGAATGTGATCTGCAGAGGGACAGGGGCCTCCTGCCAGCAGGAGGTGACTCCTCTCCAAAGGCCTGAGGAGAGCCTGACAATTCCCAGAGAAGAGCAGTGAGAAGGCCAGGTGAGGGGAAGGCCTGGAGGACAGGCAGTCCCTGACAGCCCGGCTGGGGGCAGGATGTGACTCCTCTGCTCCTAGGGCCCAAGAAGAACACAGAAGTTGCTGGGAGGAAGCGGTAGGGAGTGAGTGATGAGGTTCAGAGCAATCCGGGTTTTCCATTCACACAGGAGTTACTGTTACTATAAAAGAATGCCAAAATACCAAAGCAGTGAAAACATTAGGAAGGGCCTTGGCATTAGGAAGGTTGAGAACGACTGTGTTAGTTCCTCTCCAGGGGTTGACGATGACTAGCCTTCCTAGCAGACCAGAAGGCCAGGTGGATGGTTGGGGACAGGAGAGCCTGGGCCTCATCAATAGCTGCCCCCCGCCCCCCACCAGGCTATTGCTGAAGAGGTTCTGATGTCCAGAAATCAGAATTTCTGAAAATTCTCCCTCTTACTGTTAAAAAGTCCATCAACATTATTTTGTGGATGATCCAAATGAACACAGCCAGATTAAAGGATTATTCCAGACTGGGAAAGTGGACTCTGGAAAGCGTGTAATAGACGTCCCATTTTCTACCAAATTACCTCTGAAAGCCTTATTTGCATCGGATCCTGTCTGCTTTTCAAAACAGGGAGTTCTTTCTTAGAAGCCCGTAGAAGCTGGTGAGACCTCCTCCTTTCCTTTTATCTTTGTTTTTGAAATATAACCTTGTTTTTCCTCTGAAAGAACTAGAGACTTGGCCAGCCCTCTCCTCCAGGCAGAACCTAGAAGACTGGGCTGGGTACAGACATGGGGCAGAGAATCTTCCTTCCCTCCCCTCTGGGTATCTGTCTAGGCTCTTCTAATAAGGGAGTTATCCCCTAGGTAGCATTGGTCTCACCTCTTGCTTCAGAAATGTCCACTTAGTACCCAATACTCAGTGGCTCTCAGTAGCGTGGTACTTTCTGACGTCTGACAGTATTTGAGGGGCATACTCAGGCCTTTCAGGGGAAAGTTTTCCCTTTAATATTTCACACATAAATTGTTCTCTGGATTCATCCTGGTTTTTGCCTGTGCAGCCTCCATAATGGTCACTATAGGCCATGTGCCCTCTGGCCTCTGTTGGATGGGTAACTGTCCCACCATGTTCAAGTACAGTCTTTCCTTTAAAGCAGCGGTTCTCAGCCTGTGGGTCGCGACCTCTTCATAACAATGAAAATACATCGTGGTGCTAGGAAGGTTGGGAACCACTGCTTTAGAGGCTACTGAAATTTATCCTTCCATGCCAGCCCTCCAAAAAGGCTCTGTCTGAGGCAATTTAAAAATGTTTCACAAATGTTTTGACTTTCCCTCCCTGGAAAGGCGTGGTCTGTGATGTTTCCCTCAAGAACTCTCTTGAAATCAGTAGAGGCCAGCAGCAGTGACCTCTGAGGTAAAGTTAGAAAGGGGCACAGAGTTTCCAACTGTATCTCTTGGGCTACCAGCTGCCCAACCTGACTGCACTGTGTGAGGAAGCGCAGGCTGGTGGAGAGGCTGTCATCACACTGTGGCTGCAGCCTCAGCTGAGGTTTCTCTGACAGAAACATTACAGGTTAGACCTGTGAGTAAGGCCAAGTCACCGCCAGCCGTGTCTTCCCCCCAGACCTCAGACATCACAGAGCAGAGACAAAGCCATCCTGCTATGGGCTGTCCAGACTCTTACCCCATATAAATCCACGGGCATAATGAAATGAGCCCATTCTTAATTAGCCACTGAATTGTGGGGTAGTTTATTATACAGCAATAGTAACTGAAATGTCCCCTAAAGCCCCCACCCCCCGCAGTCATTCTCTTTCTCAGAGGCAGCACACACTTCTGAATTCAGAGGACACTGTGAGGACACAAACCTCAACTGGCAGGTTGGTTAATGTTCTTACAATAGTCTCTACTGGGCTTGGGAGGACGCTGTGTAAGAAGAGGTGTTTGCTAGCAGAAAAGCCCAGCTGCTTTAAAACATTCTGACTCACAGGAAGGGACACATTTCACATTGTTACCCAGTAAATAAACACATGGCACCTGGAATACACTTCAGGAAACAGTATGTGCTACTTATGAAGAATTCTGATTCTCTAGTCAATTTCACTACTCCCATGGGCTTGTTGGGAATCACAGAATCAATGTCACAACTCACTAATGAGTTGCAACCCACAGTTTGACAAGTACTGTTTTAGGTAGTAAGGTCAGAGAGGCAGGAATGCAGGTCATGTCACACTCCCCCCCACCCCCTTGTCACTTGGCCTCCCAGCCAACTCACTCCTAGGCCTCAGGGCTGTTCAGTGGAACCTGACCTTACCTAAGCTGGTAATCCCTGGGCTCTGTGAGGCTCTAGAGAGGACTGGCCAACTCCCCTCACTTGATCTACACCATTCGTCCCCAGCTCTAGCCTAAGGTGGAGAATGAACCCAAGCAAACACTCATTCAGCTGCCTCTGAGCAGCTCTGAGAGTAGGCTTCAAGCAGAATTGAAATAAAACCTGCCTGAAAGGCTAGTTGCAAATCACTTAAGAATTATATTATCCAAGTTCTTCCCCCATGTAAGCATGAATTGAGGCTGTAGTTCATCAGGATCTTTAACACAGGGCTGTTTCTCAAGCAAGAGTGTGGCTTAATTCATAACCTGTAGCCTGGCCTCTGTCCTGCATGGGCCTCCCCCCATGCAAATGAGTTGATTTTCCAGAGCAGTTAACCCCCTTCTCCTCTTCCCTCCTTCTCCTTCATCATCACCTGTAGCTTTGACTCACAGCCCACACTCAGTCACCTGCAGATGGTGTGTGAGAAGCCCTGAGGACAGAGGGCTGGCCTAGTCTCCAGCACACCTGTCACTTTATCACCCCCTTAGATGCCTGCCAGGTGACTGCAGCAGCAGCAGGGAAAGCCAGTCAGCAGTTTGTCCAACCACGGGGCCATCTGCCTTTTCTAGTTTGAATCCTTTTCTTTTTTTTTGAAACATCTGCAGTAAATAACACCACAGTCATGTAAAAACTCAGTAAAACTGGAGTTCATGCCACACAGTCTTATTTAGATAACTAGTTACAAAATGAATCACTCTCACTGGAAGATGGGCCCTGAGAGCACCATACTTCATTAGCCACTTAATAAAAACTTCTTGATGGTGATAATTCCTTCCCTGAGGAGGGTGGCTGTGAAAATCAGTTGAGTTTCTTGAAATATGTTTGGCCCCTACCCTCCAACATAGCTGAGGTTCCGTCTGCCTGGCCCATGGTCCCACTCCCCATAGATGCAGACTGCATTCCCCAGTAGGATTGGTTGTCATGTGCTGGGGGCCGGGGAGTGGTCAGGGCCTGCCGCAGACATGTAGTTCTAGATGATTCTTGGTCTCTGACTTGGAGGGCAATAGGGAGATGTAGGGAAAAGACATGAGAACATATAATAAGGTCAGGAGCCAAAGGGAATATTTTCGTTCCCAAGTAATTTTTAAAAGCAGCTGTAGGGCCTTGCAAAGCTGTCCTGTGGTTAATGGAGCCCCCAGACCTATTATCTGTTTTGCTAATTTTTTTTTACAAAGCAAAGTTGTGATAAAAAAAAAAAATCACATTTTACAGATAAAATGTAGAACCCTGAAATACTGACACATAACCAAGATCAATTTCCCCCTTAAAATAAAAAGTGAGTCTCTTTTCCCAGGAATCCTCCAAAGACTCCCAGTGGAATATTGTGTCAATGGAAACAAATACCTAATAGAGGATTGAACAGTTTCCTTCCAACTGGCCTTTCTTACTCTGGTTTCCTGGTTAAATCAAAATGATTTAACAAAATAAAGTCCTCAGTGAGAAAGTCGCTGCAAAATTGATTCAGTGAGTTCATAAAATCAGTTTGGCCTCTTAGGTTTTTCCTAACCTCTGCCACCGTTTTTGTCCCTTCTTTATTAATGATATGTAAGTTGCTGGTTTTTAAAAATCTTTTTACTACTTCAAAGGAGAAGTCAGTTTTGCTGTTAGTTTTCAACATGTCTGAGCAGGAGCAATAATGATAACCCTGGATGGGGATGCCACACAGTGCACATGGTTCTAATACCTGGCTTGTCAGTGGCTGAACCTCTCCATGTGTAAGCTGCACACTTTTGCACAATGGCCAGTCAGTGTGATTAACTATGTAAATACAAGTATGTGAGTGAACATACTTTAACTTTCTCAAGATGATGTTTCTGACACCAGATCAGAAACACGTACTAGTAAAGTTGACTGACAATTGCCAGCTGCCTACACTTCCCTGCTAAATGTCCCTATGACTGACCATGTGTTTGTCATTGAAAGGAAAGTTTCCATCCTGGGAAAACCCTCAGGACTGGAAGTAAAGCCAATCCCAGACCCATTAGTGCCGTCCCTTTCTCCAACTGAGACAGCAACAACATTGAGTGAGTGCCAGGCATCCTTAAAATAGTCCTCCAAGGTTTCCACTCCCATTTCATATACAGGGAAATGATTGGAAACTTGACACACTCTCCTAAGGTTACACAGGTTAGAAGTGTAACTAGAACTCATTTGCCTCTAAAGCCCATACTCACAATCATTTTGCTAACAATACTTCTTGTAGACCTCACAGTTTCCCAAAGGTCTGAAATTTAACAGAAATAGATATTTTTTTACCTAAAATAAATGAAGCCAATATTTCCATAGTAGACTGAAACTTTAGGCATTTTGCAACCAATTATCCCAATATCAGATAACCCTTAGGCCTCTTCACAGAAAACTAGGTCACTTCATTCCCCTCTTGGAACTTTGAATATAAACATTTAAGAATGAGGAAGAAATAAAATATTCTTCATGCTGAAGTTACTATTACTTTTAGATAAATCGCAGGAGGAAAATTTTGTAATTTCTCAAAAGATTACAAAAAAAATTTGTTTAGAAATACAATAAAACTTAGTCAACTAGGTCTAGAATGATAACTCCTAATATGATTAATATGTCTGACCAAGATCAGCAGATAACAGCAAAACATGTAAAGCAAAAACTGACGGAACTAAAAGGAGAAACTAAAAGGGCAAACCCACAGTCATAGTTGGAGACTTCCACATCATTCTCTCAACGATTTACAGAACAACTAGACTGACAATTGGCAAGGACATAAAAGAACTCAAAAAACATCAACAGGCGCTAATACAAATCATAGAGCCATCCACAGCAAGAGCAAGATAAACTTACTTTTGAAGTTCCCACAAAACATAAACCAAGGATAGTCCATATCCTGGGCTGAAAAACAAGCTTCGACCAAATTAAAAGAATTTAAATTATATAGAGTATTTCTCTAAGCACAATGAAATTAAAGTAGAAATCAATAATAAAGTAACAGAAAAGTCTTCAAACACTTGGATTCACCTGTATGTGAATTAGCAGCAAAGTTTGATGTTACTATTCCAACAATATTGGAGCATTTGAAACAAATTGGCAAGGTAAAGAAGCAGGATAGATGGGTTCAGCATGAATTAAACTACGATCAGAAGAGAAATCGTCTGAAGCTTTCCCTTCTTTGACATCACAACATAAAGGCGAACCATTTCTATACCATATTGTTATGTGTGATGAAAAATGGATTCTTTCTAACATTCACAAGTACTCAGCACAATGGTTGAATAAATATGAGGTGCTGAAATACAGTCCAATACTGAATATTCATCAAAACAATGTAATGGGCGGCGCCTGTGGCTTGAAGGAGTGGGGCGCTGGCCCCATATGCCAGAGGTAGTAGGTTCAGACCCAGCCCTGGCCAAAAACTGCAAAAAAAAAAAAAAATCTAATGGTGACTGTTTGGTGGTCCAGCATTGCTATTATCCACTATAGCTCCATGAAACTTGGTCAGCCAATTACAGCGGATGTCTACTGCAACCAACTAGATGAAAGAAATCAAAAAAGATCTAAATAAATAGAGAGACATACCATGTTCATAAATTGGAAGACTCAACATCATTCAGATATCAGTTCTTCTCTAATTGATACACAGATTTAATGTGATTCCTTTCAAAATCCTCATAAAAGGTGTTGGTATAGACAAGATTATTATACTATTTACACAGAAAGGTAAAAGACCTAGAACATCTAAAACAGTTTCAAAAAGGAAAAACAAAAGTGGGAGGGATTCATCTACGTGATTTTGAGACGTATATGGCTACAATTGTTAAGAATCAGGTATCTGCAGAGGTATAGTCACACAGATCAATAAAACAAAATAGAGAAAATAGAAACAGACCCACACAAATATGTCAAACTGATTGTTAACAAAGGTGCAATCAAAAGATAGCTTTTCAACAAATGGTACTGGAGCAATTGAACATCAGAAGCCAAAAACAACAAAAATTAAAATGTTGGCCTAAATCTCACAACTTATATAAAGTTAATCAAAATGGATCACAGACTTAAATGCGAAATTATTAAATTTTAGACTGAGGGCTAGGCTTAGTCTTGATATCAAAACACAATTTATAAAAGGAAGAACTGATAAGTTGCACTTCTTCAAAATGTAAAGCTTTTGCTCTGTGAAGGATCCTGTTAAGAGGATGAAGAGACAAGCAATTGAGCAAAGATATTTTTAAACCACATATCCAACAAAGGCCTAACATCTTGAACAACTCCTAAAACTCCACAGTAAAAAATAAATAAATAAAAATAAAGCAATCCAATTAGAAAATAGACCAAAGACATGCCATAGTCTGTGTGGTGCTATTTTTAAAAATGCCATAGGAGACAGAGTGTTCTAGAAGCAACAGAAATTTACTCCTCACAGTTGTGGAGGCAGAAAATCCAAGGTCAAGCTCCTAACAGATTCAGTGTCTGGTGAGGGCTCTCTTCAGTAAAAGCCACTGATCTCATTCATAAGGACTCTACCCCTGTGACCTAAACTTCCCAGTACCATTTTGAGGGTTAGGATTATAGCATATGAATATTAGGAGGATATAAACATTCAGACTATGGCAGCTGTGAAGAGACATTTCGCTGATGAGGATATATGTGTGGTAAATAAGTACATGCAAGAGGTTCAATATCATTAGCCCGTAAGGAAAGGCAAATTAGAACCATAGTAAGATATCACTACGGACCTATCAGAATGTCTAAAATAAACAACAGTGACAACAGCAAACGCTGGTGGAGAGGCAGGAAACTGTACCACTCACAGTGCTAATGGGAACAAACATAAAGTGGAACTGCTCTGGAAACACTTTCACAGTTTCTTTAGAAAGTAAATGCTCAACTACAACATGACCCAGCAATTGCACTCGTGAATATTTATCCCACAGAAATGAAAACCAGTGTTTACTCAAATACCGAACGCCTGTAGCTGCTTTATTCATAATAGCCAAACTGGAAACAACCCAGATGTCCTTCAGTAGGTGAATGAGTAAACATACTATCATATAATGATATGCCATATAATGGACTGTTGTTCAGCAATAGAAAAGAACGTACTACAGATACACACCATAACCTGAATGAATCTCCAGAGGATTATGCTGAGTGAAAGAAGACAGTTCTACAAGGTCACATAACATACATAGGGGCCTATTTAAGGATACTGTGCCTTTAAAAGAGCCAGCTAGAAGTGGTCTATGTTTTAGTTCTATCAGTGTAGATGTTCTAGTTGTGATATCATATTACACTTTTGTGAGTATTACAGTTGACAGAAACTGGTAAAGGGTGTGAGAGAGCTCTCTCTGTTATATTGTATAACTGCATGTGAATCTACATTTACCTTAAACAAAAAGTTTAGTTAAAAAACCACAAAAGAGGAAAACACAAGAGAGTGTTTCAGTGGTTGCAGAGATAAAGAGAAATTTTTTTTTTTTTTTTGCAGTTTTGGGTCCGGGCTGGGTTTGAACCCACCACCTCCAGCATATGGGGCCAGCGCCCTACTCCTTTGAGCCATAGGTGCCGCCCAATAAAGAGAAATTTTATGCATACAACGAATGGATAACCTTATAAATGGAAAGATGGATAGATATGATTGTAAAACCCTTCACATTACCTCATATATCAAAAACTACCATAAGTTATTGAATGGAATGCTATGCTGCCATAAAAAGAATTAAGAAAACTCTATATACTGATAAAATGAACTCCAAAATGTAAGAGAAAAAAGTTGTATAGCAGTACAAATGTTACTTTATCATTTGTGTAAAAAGGAGAAAAGAAAGATAGAAATTTATTTATATATTTATTTTTTAATTAAATCATAGCTGTGTACATTAATACTATCATGAGGTACAGTGTGCTGTTTCTATATACAATTTGAAATACTTTCATCCATCTGGTTAACATAGCTTTCATGTCATTTTCTTAGTTATCGTGTTAAGACATTTATGTTCTACATTTAGAAAGATTCACATGTACCCCTTATAGGATAAACCATAGGCGTGATCCCACCAATCACCCACCCTCCTCCATCCCCAACCTTCCCTCTCCCCATAGTCCTGGGCTAAAATCGGGTTATAGCTTTTTTATGAAAGCTATAAATTAGTTTCATAGTAGGGCTGAGTACATTGGATACTTTTTCTTCCATTCTTGAGATAGTTTGCTGAGAAGAATATTTTCCAGC
>CAUYQV010106646.1:0-22038 GCA_963574575.1 Galagoides demidoff
GATTGCAAATAAGATTAACAGAATGGAGGTAAAGATGAAATTAGATATTCAAGGAGCAACTCAAAAGTTGTCTCAAGAATTCAAAGACAAAATCACCAAAGATTTTGACACATTGAGGCAAGAACTTGCAGCCCTCAATGATCTGAGAAATACAGTAGAATCCCGCAGTAACAGAATGGAGCAGGCAGAAGAAAGGATTTCTGACAATGAAAACAAAGCTTTTGAACACTCCCAAATACTCAAAGAGGAAGAGAGGTGGAGAGCAAAAACAGATCATTCCCTGAGAGAATTATGGGACCATTCCAAAAGCTCAAACATTTGCCTCATAGAAATCCCTGAAGAAGAGGATGGTCCAAAACACACAGATACTCTACTCCAAGAGATACTTGAGGAGAACTTCCCAAGCACAGTAAGAGATACTGAAATTCAGAAAGTAGACAGTTTCAGAACACCAGCACAACTCAACCCAAATAAAGCATCTTCTAAACACATTGTAATTAACTTCACCAAAGTTAATATGAAGGAGAAAATTCTGCAAGTAGCCAGACCTAAGAAAATCATAACCTGCAAGGGGAAGAATATTAGAATGACTGCAGATCTCTCTGCTGAAACTTTTCAAGCCAAAAGAAGATGATCATCAAACTTCAATCTCCTAAAACAAAACAACTTTCAGCCCAGGATCCTGCATCCAGCTAAATTGAGCTTCATTTATGATGGAGAAGTTAAATACTTTAATGATACACACACATTGAAGAAATTTGCCATAACCAAACCAGGTCCTCAGGATATCCTCAGATCCATGCTCCATAATCACCAGCATAATGCTTTACCACCAAAGTTAACTCACTCTGCAATTCTTGACCAAAACGCAATTTCCACGGTGGTGAAAAGATTCAAAATGTCCACTGGACTTTCAAAATACCTGACAGTGGCTCGGCGCCTATGGCTCAATTGGCTAAGGCGCCAGCCACGTACACCTAAGGTGGCGAGTTCAAATCCCCAGCCCGGGCCCGCCAAACAACGATGGCTGCAACCAAAAAATGGCTGGGCGTTGTGGCGGGTGCCTGTGGTCCTAGCTACTTGGGAGGCGGAGGCAGGAGACTCGCTTGAGCCCAGGAGTTGGAGGTTGCTATGAGCTGTGATGCCATGGCACTCTACCCAGGGGGATAGCTTGAGGCTCTGTCTCAAAAAAAAAAACAAACAAAACAAACAGAATATGAAAAGAGAAAAACAGCCAGGCGTAGTGGCTCCTAGTTACTCTAGAGGCTGAGGCCAGTGAATTGCTTGAGCCCAGGAGTTTGAGGTTGATGTGAGCTATAATGCTATGGCACTCTACCCAGGGTGACAAAGTGAAACTCTGTCTCAAAAAAAAATTAATTAAAAATAAATACATTTTACAGGGGAGAAACCTGGCACAGACCACCTCAATGAGATAATACAATCTTATGCAGTTTTATTTTTATCAGTTAACAAATCATGAAAAGTAATACTAATGTGTTATAAATGTATGTTTCACATATACTCTACTATGTAGTATCTTTTTCTCACTAGATAAGCACTTTCCTAGAGTGACCATGATTCTTCCCACCTTACACCTATTCTTTTTCCGTGTAAATGATACCACCAGCCCTGTATTCATGCCAAAAACCTGTTATTTTATTTTATTTTTGCAGAGACAAAGTCTCATTTTATCACCCTCAGTAGAGTGCTGTGGTGTCACACAGCTCACAGCAACCTCCAGCTCTTGGGCTTAGGCGATTCTCTTGCCTCAGCCTCTTGAGTAGCTGGGCCAACAGGCACCCGCCACAATGCCCAGCTATTTTTTTGGTTGCAGTTTGGCCAGAGCTGGATTTGAACCCGCCACCCTAGGTATATGGGGCCGGCGCCTTACCTACTGAGCCACGGGCGCTACCCCAAAAACTCTTTTATTTTTTAAAAACAAGTTTTATGGAGTGCCTACTATGTGCTGGGTACGTAGGAGTAAATGAAGCATGAAAATTCTTGCCTAAATGCAGCTTATATTCTGGTAGGGGAAGGCAGGTATTAGGTGAAGGAGTGAAATGTTTAGTATTTTACTTGGTGATAACTGGTATTTGCCAAGAAACAAAAACCAAATTCAAAAAACAAAAACTGGGAAGGAGAGAGGGGAACTGTATGAGCATGTGAGAGAGAGAGAGTGTGTGTGTGATAGAGAGGCAGTGACAGAAAGATACAGATATGGTAAGGGGAGGTATCATTGAGAAAGTAATATTTGACCAAAAACCTAAAAGTCATTTTTGATTCCTTTCTCTTTCTCATACTTTACATTAAATACATTGCCAATTTCTGTTGTTTTCGTGTTTAAAATATCTCTGAAACTCACCTACCAGGTAGGTAGATTGATTTGGCAGTGAGAGTTTGTGAAAGTTGTCTTCTTATTGTTTTTTAATATTCTTAGTGAATTAGAAAAAAAAGTGCTTAGTTGAGCGTGAGGGTGGGAAGGAGTGGAGGTTTGTGGGGAGAGAAGGTGTGAAATTAAGAGAATGGGAGAGTGGCTGCAGCAGGAAAATATTGTATGATTACCAAGCAGCCCCTTGGGGTTTATGGTCATGAATTTAAAGTGAGATTAGTATTTTTTTTCTTTTTTTTTTTTTTCCTTCAGTCACATTCAGCTGCAGGGCTGTATGTCTGGAGAGTATCTAACCAAGGGAGGGTTTCATCAAGATAATAGGACAAAGCAGGAAAAGGACAAGGGAAGAGAGGGTATCTGTATAACAATTATATAATATACTGTGGAATTTAAACCAGGTAAGGAGGGAAGGAAGGGCATAAAGTGGCTAAGAGAGAGTGAAAGATGGGAGTATCAGTAGATTGAAAGTTCTGGTGGTATCAAAAGCTGTTAGAATTTTGAGTATGTAGGCTCGGCGCCTGTGGCTCAATTGGCTAAGGCGCCAGCCACGTACACCTAAGGTGGCGGGTTCAAATCCCCAGCCCGGGCCCGCCAAACAACAATGACGGCTGCAACCAAAAAATGGCCGGGCGTTGTGGTCCTAGCTACTTGGGGAGGCGGAGGCAGGAGACTTGCTTGAGCCCAGGAGTTGGAGGTTGCTATGAGTGGTGATGCCATGGCACTCTACCCAGGGGAATAGCTTGAGGCTCCGTCTCAAAAAAAAAAAATAGAATTTGAGTATGTGAGATACTGAGCAATAAAGATACTAGGTCATTGTCAGACAAAAATTGAGATTGTAGAGGCATTGATCATGGGCTGAGTGGGTAAAGGACATTATTATTGGGGATGAGAAACTTAAAGAACTGTTACAGGAATTCTGAGAAGTGGAATATTGGAAAGATCATCTTGGTGGAATCACTGAGACTTAAGATGAGTAGTAGAAAGTCACAATAAGCCAGGTAATGGGGGCCAGGTGTGGTGGCTCATGCCTGTAATCCTAACACTCTGGAGGCTGAGGCTGGTGGATTGCTTGAGTACATGAGTTTAAGACTAGCCTGAGCAAGAGCAAGACCTCATTTCTAAAAATACCCAGACATTGTGGCAGGCCCCTGTAGTCCCACCTATTTGGGAGGCTGAGGCAAGAGAATCGCTTGAGCTTAAGGGTTTGAGGTTGCTGTGAGCTATGATGCTACAGCACTCTACCAAGGGCTACAAAGTGGGACACTATCTCAAAAAAACTAGGTAATAGACTTTTCAGAGGATATTCAAAGCAGGGGAGTTGTTTAGGGAAGAAGGAGAATGGGACTCCCTCTTCAGACTACCTTCCCTGGAGACTGATTTGGAACCTCCAAGCATCATTGGAGGACACTTAATCTAGCCCAGGGTCCAGTAGAAGAGGTGTGGGAAAGATTAATTTACTCTACTTAGGGCTGCAGAGGACAGTAGGGCCTCAGAGGAGATCCAGATTCCAATTAAAGGAAGAAGTTAAAGGGAATGTTCAGAGAAGATGTTGAAAATGTAGGGCACAGAGGAAGGGTTTTCACATTTGGAGAGAGATGGGTGTCACATGGAGACAGAGCCAGAGATGCATAAAACTGTATGGAGGTTAAAATATAGGAGATGAGAGAAGAGTGTCTAGGCTTCTTTTGATGGCCAGCAGAGATGGAGATGAAGAACATGAAAAAATGAGGCCTGGTAAGGAGGAGGTGATTAGGACAGGTGAGGATCAGAGTGTTGGCAGGGAGGGAAGGGCATTCTTACTCTATGTACCTGGACCTCCTTCCTATATATCTGTTAGGATAACAGGTGTGAGCCACTGTAGCTAGCTGAGAGGATATTTCTTAATTGGAGTCATGTTTGCTATATAGGAATGCTGGAAATAAGAAGCTGTTTTATTTTTGGACCTAGCAAGTCCTGGCTCTTTCATGTATCTTCTATATTCAGCTTGAAAATTGTATAATTCCTTCTTTAGCTCATCTTGTTCTGTACCTTATGATACATAGCTAAAAGAAACCAGTTGATACTTCATATTCTGCCTGGAAATCTCCTTATGCAGTATATTAGTTGATTAGTTACATTTTCTGTTTTCCACATTACTGCAGATGACAGCTTTGTTAAACTTTTCTACCATTTCCCTAATAAAATTCTCCTTTTCTTCAGCTTCCAATAACACTTTCCTCATTTTCTTTTAAGCCAAGAGTCAACAACCTTTTATTTATTATTATTATTATTATTTTTTTGCAGTTGGGCCAGGGCCAGGTTTGAACGTGCCACCTCCTGTTAGTGTTCCCCTGAGCCCTCTGTTCTTTATATTGGGCCAGCACCCTACTCTTTTGAGCCACAAGCACCGCCCCGAGTCAGGAACCTTTGAATTAAAATGTTCGGCTTTGGGACTGGCTAACCCTCTCAAGACCTTTCTTGCTTTTTCCCTTATTGCCCAGTCTGAAAGCCAAAGATTTTAATTTTTTGTTATGGCAGAACAAAAAAATACACTCCCTACACTTAATGTTTTGCTTACCTATTGCTATGCGACACACCATCCCAAGTACATTTATATGAAATATAAAATAAAGCTCTGGATAATAGCCTGTGGCTCAGTGGGTAGGGCACCAGCCCCATGTACTGAGGGTAGCAGGTTCGAACCGGGCCCAGCCAAAGTGCAGCAAAAAATAGCCCTGCTTTGTGGCGGGTGCCTGTAGTCCCAGCTACTCGGGAGGCTGAGGCAAGGCCCAGGAGTTGGAGGTTGCTGTGAGCTGTGATGCAATGGCACTCTACCGAGGGCAATTAAGTAAGACTCTGTCTCTAAAAAAAAAAAAAAATTTTTTTTTTTTTTTTTTTTGAGAGAGAGTCTCACTTTGTCGCCCTTGGTAGAGTGCAGTGCTGTCACAGCTCACAGCAATCTCTAACTTTTGGGCTTAAGCAATTCTCTTGCCTTTACTCTAGCCTCCCAAGTAGCTGGGACTACAGGTGCCTGCCACAATGCCCAGGTATTTTTTTTTTTTTTTGAGACAGAGCCTCAAGCTGTCCCCCTGGGTAGAGTGCTGTGGCATCACAGCTCACAGCAACCTCCAACTCCTGGGCTCAAGCAAGTCTCCTGCCTCAGCCTCCCAAGTAGCTGGGACCAAAGGCGCCTGCCACAACACCCGGCTATTTTTGGTTGCAGCTGTTATTGTTTTGGTGGGCCTGGACTGGATTTGAACCTGCCACCTTAGGTGTATGTGGCTGGCACCTTAGCCACTTGAGCCAAAGGTGCTGAGCCAATGCTCGGGTATTTTTGTTGCAGTTGCCACTGCTGTTTTATGTGACTGGGGCTGGGTTCGAACCCACCATCCTCAGTATATGGGTTGGCCCCCTACCCACTGAGCCACAGGCGCCGCCCACAAAGCTCCTTTTTATCTTTTATGGTTCTGATGTTTGGGGTTGGTGAGGCAGTTATTCCTTAGGGTTTCAGATGAAGGTGCAGTCAAATGATAGCTGGGGGCTGAAATCGTGTAGAAGCCTTCCTCACCAAGGTCTCTTGTGCAGTTGGAGAAAGATGGGCCCGGAATCATCATTTCAAAGTGTTCCTCATTCACAGATCTGGTGATGGGGCTGGGAAGACTTGAACAGCTAGTGTTTCCAGACATCTCTTTAACTCTGTTAAGATTCATTGGGTATTTTACATGGTGACTTAGGACTCCAGACTTGCCTGAGAGAGTGCCAGGCAGAAATTTCATTAACTTTTCTGACCTACTTTCTGAGGGTGTGTCCCTTCCACTGTATGGGAAGAAGAATTAGACTCTACCTTTGGTGGGAGAAGGAGCAAAGAATTTGCAAACATGTTTTGAAACACTAAACTCCCCACATGTACACTATCAACAAATTTTGGAAGCTAAAATATATTAGTTCAAACTTTTCCTTCCATTTTCACTGGGCAGGGGGATGAAAGACTACTTTTCTTCTAAAATGTTCAAGAATGTTTTTGTCAAGAGCTGTGGAAGGAGTCTTCACAATAACAAATGCTGTACTTCTTTTCACGAGAGATAGGACCTGGAAGCTTTGAACTGGCATTCTTTTTTTTTTGGCCAGGGCTGGGTTTGAATCTTCCACCTCTGGCATCTGGGGCTGGTGCCCTATCCCTTTGAGCCACAGGTACCGCCCTGAACTGGCATTCTTTTTCCTCTTCTTTTTGTATGAGAGTAGGCATAATGGTGCTTCTATCTCAAGGGAGCAGAAAGGAAGAAGGGGAGGGAGGAAGGACAGGGAAGAAAAAAAGGGAAAAGGGAAGGGAAAGGAAGAAAGAAACAGAAAGAAATCCTTGAAACTATTAAAAATTTTACCATTAGGCCAGGCATAGTGCTCATGCCTATAATCTTAGCATTCTGGGAGACTGAGGGAGGGTGGATCAATTGAGGTCTGGAGTTTGAGACCAGCCTGAGTAAGAGCAAGACCCCATCTCTGCTAAAAATAGTAAAATTAGCTGAATGCATATAGTCCCAGCTACTAGGGAGGCTGAGGCAGGAGGACCACTTGAGTACAGGGGTTTGAGGTTCCAGTGAGCTGTGATGATGCCACACACTCTACCTGGGGTGATAGAGACTTTGTCTCAAAAAAAATGTTAACATTTAGAGATTTTCTTGAATCCATAAAGTAACATCTTCCTGATGGTTAAGGAGTATGTGTAACTGTCCTTCACACTTTCAGTTAAATTAGTTTAGCTAGTTTTCTCAATTCTTATAGTGGTAGTCCTAAGGGAGATTTTGAAAAGGAAAATAATTTTAAATTTGGGATCTAGAGAGTAGGTGGTAAAGCAGGTTACAAGAGAGTTTGAATGGCATTAGGGAATGGCCCCTAGGACCATCTTACTGCCTGTGGAGTAGGAGACAAATTCAAAAAGTTGGTATTTTGGCTCAGCACCTGTGGCTAAAGCGGCTAAGGCGCCAGCCACATATAACTGAGCTGGTGGGTTCGAATCCAGCCTGGCACAATGACAGCTGCAACCAAAAACTAGCCAGGCATTGTGGTGGGTGCCTGTAGTCCCAGCTACTTGGAAGGCAGAGGCAGGAGAATCGCTTGAGCCCAGGAGTTGGAGGTTGCTGTGAACTGTGATGCCACATCACTCTACCCAGGGCAACAGCTTGAGGTTCTGTCTCAAAAAAACAAAACAAAAAGTTGGTATTTTATGATGCGTGTTTATAAGGACTTTTTGTGTTTTGTAGTCTTTACATTATGTTTTCTTTTTGCTTCTTTGCCTTTTTTGGATTTGTACACCATGGGAGATTCCACTCATAGTCTCTAATGATCTGAAAAAAGACCATAGTTTAGCAAATATGAAGTCGCTATTAAAAATAGCTGCCTGCCATATTACTTTTTCCTCTTTTGGGAAGAACAAATGCCTGTATTCAATTATTTCCTTGTTTTATTTTTCTTGGTATCCAGATTTATACATTCATCATTGAAATTGGGGTAGAGGGAAAAAAATCTCTTAGCTTTTATTTTAAATGACTCACTTATTTTTTTACTTGGTATTTGAAAAATACTTTTAGAAAGCTTTAATAGACTCTTTACAAACACACTTATTTGTGGTGATATAAGAACCAGGAGAAGAGTCAGAAAAAATAAGCTTTGGAATGAATTACATCACAGGAAGGAAGACAGTATGTACATAACCTGAAAATCGGAAGATGTGGCTATAGTTCCTTAAGTTCTGTTGCAATTTGGAGGAAGTTTTGGGATTAGCATTCTGTACCTTTTCAGGTTTTTATTTTGTTTTTATGTGCATCCTTTTACCCCTCTATTTGGCATGTGTTATCCCTTCCCACCTCCCTCACCTGTCCCCATCTCAAAGGTTCCTGAATGGTTTAGAGTGAGTGGAGATGAAGAGAAGAAAGGGTTAACTTTTTGTGCTTTTAAATTCACCAATATCACTTAACTAATTTCAGCTAGATGAAAACTTACCTTTTAGAATATTTAATGCATCATATGCTACATGCATTATGCATCCATTTTAGGAATTATAATACAGTAACATGGATTTATGAATGACATGGACAGCAAATTATTTCCAATCTGAATTACTCTGTTCATTTTTAGGCAAAATAATTACTAGAGCAATATTTTTCTGACATATTACAAGCCTGGGAGTGGTTGGAAGGATTTAAATGAATGCTGAGTGTAAAGATTTTTAGTGTAACTTGATTTTCTTTCTTGAAAGTGTCGGGATTAGTTTGATCTTACATGAGGGAAGAAACTGTTTTATGAAACCAGTAATTCCATAGACTGGTGGTATTATAGATATTTTTAAATTGGGGGCTTAGAAAGCTGGAAATTTGAGCTTGATGTGCCTTTTTATTTTTGCATTAAAAATATGTTGTTCTGAATTTAAAATATATTGTTGATTGGAAGTTTAGTTTGTGTATTGACTTCTGATTTGGGCTTCTTTAAACTGTAGATACTTGAATCAAGTTAATTTGTTAAAAAGTAACAGTTTATTCATTCTGTCCTTTCATCTGACATACTTTATAGAATAGAAGACAGCTATTATTTTGAAAACAGCAGATGTATTTAATATTTGGATTATTGTATAGATACGGACAGGAGCAAATCGTTTGGGTCTGAAAATGTGTCGAATATAGATTTTTAGTCCAATATTAAAATATGCCATTTGGGCTTTGCCCCTGTAGCACAGTGGTTACAGTGCTAGTCACACACACCGAGGCTGGTGGGTTTGAACCTGGCCCAGGCCAGCTAAACAACGACAACTGCAACAACAAAAAAATATCCAGTGTTGTGGTGGTCTCCTATAGTCCCAGCTACTTGGGAGGCTGAGGCAAGAGTATTGCTTAGGCCCAAGAGTTTGAAGTTGCTGTGAGCTATGACGCTACGGTACTCTACCAAGGGCGACATAGTGAGACTTTGTCTCAAAAAAGAAAAAAATATATATGTGCCATTTGTTTTATTGGTCTGCAGTTGACAAAAGGTTAGACAAAAGGTTCTAAGCATTTCTGAAATGATGAAACTTCTTTTTTTTTTTTGGTGAGACAGACTCTCATTCTGTTGCCCTTGGTAGAGTGCTTTGGAGTCATAGCTCACAGCAACCTCAGCTCTCTTGGGCTCAAGCAGTTCTCTTGCCTCAGCCTCCTGAGTAGCTGGGACTGCACAATGCCGGGCTATTTTTAGAGAAGGGGGTCTTGCTCTTGCTCAAGCTGGTCTTGAACCCATGAGCTCACGCAGTTCACCTACCTCGGCCTCCCTGAGTGTTAGGATTACGGGCATGAGCCACAACACCCCACCCAAAGCTTCTGTTTTTGAGACAGTGCTTTAGTTATACTATGCAGCAAGAAGAAAAGCAGCTGGAAGTACCATTTCAGAGAATTCTTTTGTGAATTATGAGCTCTTTCAGGAATAACCAACTTCAACAATGACTGTGTTTTTTAGAATACTAAAATTTTGGAATGAGGAAGAGACAAGGCATAAGTTTTGTCTGGCCTTCCTTAAATACATAGATGAGTAGAAAAGCAAATTCATTCTAATTAGATGCTCTTGTATAACTTGAATTTTCTTGCGTAGAGAAACCCATGATTTATATCGAATTCAGGGAAGGCATTTTAAATACCATGTTTTTTTGTTTTTTTGGGTTTTTTTTGAGACAGAGCCTCAAGCTGTCCCCCTGGGTAGAGTGCTGTGGCATCACAGCTCACAGCAACCTCCAACTCCTGGGCTCAAGCAGGTCTCCTGCCTCTTCCTCCCAAGTAGCTGGGACCACAGGCGCCCACCACAATGCCCAGCTGTTTTTTTGTTGCAGCCGTCATTGTTGTTTGGCGGGCCCAGGCTGGATTCGAACCCGCCACCTTTGTATGTGCTGGCACCTTAGCCACTTGAGCCACAGGCGCTGAGCCTTAAATAGTTTTAGAGAAAGTTTAACTCTCAAGGCAAATTTATTAGCAAAGTTTCCTTTTTCTTTATTCCATTGGAAGAACTCAGACCATTCTTTTTCCAGTTCAGTGATACTCAGACCTTTGTTCTTGAGCCCCATGTATTCTATTCAGCAGCAGTCTTCTTCTAAGACCTGTTACATCAACCAGACCACACTCAGATGGGGTAACCAGGCTGCCTTTTAGATTTTTTTTTTTTAGACAGAGTCTCACTTTTTTGCCCTCAATAGAGTGCTTTGACATCATAGCTCACAGCAACCTCAAACTCTTGGGCACAAGTGATTCCACACATGAAAGGTGTGCCAACCCATTTTTTTTTTTTGAAACAGAGTCTCATTCTGTCACCCTTAGTAGAGTGCTATGTTGTCATAGCTCACAGCATCCTCAACTCTTGGGCTCAAGTGATCTTCCTGACTCAGCTTCTTGAGTAACTGGGACTGCAGGCACTTGCCATCACCATGCCTGGGTAATTTTTCTGTTTCTAGTAGAGACAGGGTCTCAGCTCATCTAAAACTCCTGAGCTCAAGCAATCTACCCACTTCTGTCTCCCAGAATGGTAGGATTACTAGCATGAGGCACTGTGCCTGTCCACTGTTTCCATTTTCTTAATTTTCTTTCTTTTTTTTTTTTTTTTCTTTTTTGCAGTTTCTGGCCATGGCCGGGTTTGAACCCACCACCCCTGGTATATGGGGAACCAGCGCCCTACACCTTGAGCCATACCCACTGCCCTGTTTCCATTTTCTTAAGTGTCATGAATACTGTACGTTTTCTATTGTACTATGAGTAAGAATTTCTCTTAGTGTTTAGGAATGTAATCCCTGGAACATAGGATTGATAAATGTGCTGCTTGATACAGTAATGATGTATTCCATATTCCAGTTTACCCTCACACCAGCAATGAAGAAGAAATGAGATCCTTTTTGTTATGAGAGAATTTTAAATTATGACCTCCGTTTCTTTTGCAGTTTATAGGATTATTTAGATTTCCTGTTTTTGTGTGAGTCTATTTTATGCTTGTGTTTCTATTTTGTTTTGTCACTTGTGTTTTTAAAGAAATTTGTAACCCAAATTTTCAAATGTATTAGCATATGCTTGTATATATTTTTGACATAGGTTTTTAATATTTGCATGAATAAGTTCTTTACTGATTATTTTTAAAAATTACTGAGAATTGCTATTCCTTTTTTTGTTTTTGAGACAGTGTCTCACTCTGTTGCCCCAAGTACTGAGTGCAGTGGCATGATCATAGCTCAAAGCACTTGCAACCTCAAATTCCTGGGTTCAAGCGATCTTGTCTCAAACTCCTGAGTAGCTAGGACTACAGACTTCTGTCATGATGCCTTGCTAATTTTTCTATTTTTATTAGGGACAGGATTTTGTTCTTGCTCAGTATAGTCTGGAAGTCCTGAGCTCAAGCAATCCCTCCACTCTGGCCTCCCAGAGTGCTAAGATTATAGGTGTGAGCCACAGCTCTTGGTTAATATTCTTTTGTTCATTTTTTTTGGTATTAGCATTTCTAGAGGTTTCTTGCTGGGCCAAGAAATGAATTATTTCATTTCATAGGTGTTTTTCTACTGTATTTAAAAATCTTTTTAGGCTGTGCACAGTGGCTCACACCTGTAATCCTACTACTTTTGGAGACTGAGGATCACTTGCGGACAGATGTTTAAGACCAGCCTGGGTAACATAGTGAAACCCCATCTCTATAAGAACATTTAAAAATGAGTCAGGCATGGTGTTCTCTGCCTGTAGTTACAGCTACTTAGGAGGCTAAAACAGGAGGATTGCTTGAACCCAGGAGTTTGAGGTTGAAGTGAGCTATGATGCCACTATATTCCAGCCAGAATGACAGTGAGAATCTGTCTTTAAAAATATATATAAGTAAATTAAAATTTAAAAAAAATTTTTTTTTTTTGGCTGGCGCTGGGTCTGAACCTGCCACCTCCGATATGTGGGACTGGCGCCCTACTCCTTTGAGCCACTGGCACTGCCCTAAAATTAAATTGTTTAGAATGCATATAACATGAAATTTACCATTTTAACCTTTTTTGATTTTGAGACAGAGTCTTACTCTGTTACACAAAGTAGGGTGCCATAGTGTCATCATAGCTCACAGCAACCTCAAACTCTTGGGCACAAGTGATGCTCTTGCCTCAGCCTCCCAGGTAGCTGGGAGCACAAGCATGTGCCCCTGCTCCCGACTTGTTTTTCTGTTTTTAGTAGAGACAGGTCCTACTCTCACTCAGGCTGGTCTTAAACTCCTGAGCTCAAGTGATTCTCCCTCCTTGGCTTCCCAGAATGGTAGGATTACAGGCATGAACCACTGCATCCAACCTGGCATTTTAAGTATACAGTTCACTGGCATTAAGTATATTCACATTGTTGTACCACCATTGGTTGTTGTACCACTAACCATCACCACCATCAATCTCCACAACTTTTTTCTGTCTTTCCAAACTGAAATTGCATGCATTAAACAATAACTCCCAGTTCTTCTTCCTCCCACTCTCTGACAGCTATCATTCTACTTTTTGTGGAATTTGACTAGTCTAAGTACCTCAAATAAGTGAAATCATACAGTATTTGCTGTGTTATAGTGGCTTATTTCTTTCTTTTTTTGAGACAGAGCTTCAAGCTGTCGCCCTGGGTAGAGTGCCATGTCATCACAGCTCACAGCAATCTCCAACTTCCAGGCTTAAGTGGGTTTCCTGCCTCCACCTCTCAAGTAGCTGGGATTACAGGTGCCCACCACAACGCCTGGCTATATTTTGGCTGCAACCATCATTGTTGTTTGGTGGGTCCAGGCTGGATACAAACCCACCAGCTCAGGTGTACATGGCTGGTGCCTTAGCCGCTTCAGCCACAGGCGCCGAACCAGTGGCTTATTTCAGTTAATGTAATATTTAAGATTCATTCAGGTTATGTTATATGTATCTGAATTTCCTTCCTTTTCAAGGCTGAATAATATCCATCTTTTATAGTTTTTTTATCGTTAAGTATTGGCTCATAGTAGATTTGTATTAAATAATTATAATCAGGACCAGGAGTGGTGACTCACACCTGTAATCCAGCTCTCGGGAGGCCAAGGCAGGTGAATTGCCTAAGTTCATGGGTTCTAGATGAGCCTGAGGAAGAGCAAGACCCCGTCTCTAAAAATAGCCAGGTATTGTGGTAGGCAACTGTAGTTCCAGCTACTTGGGAGGCAAGAGAATTGCTTGAGCACAAGAGTTTGAGGTTGGTGTGAGCTGTGATGCCACAGCACTTTACTGAGGGTGACAAAG
Organism: Galagoides demidoff; assembly: GCA_963574575.1. Lineage (NCBI taxonomy): Eukaryota > Metazoa > Chordata > Mammalia > Primates > Galagidae > Galagoides > Galagoides demidoff. The sequence continues at coordinate 13,623 of CAUYQV010106646.1, forward strand.
TGAGACTCTGTCTCCAAATAAATAAATGTTGATCAATTAATAGTTTTTACCTTAGCAGGGGTATCAGAAATTGCCTTTTCTGTGTGCATAGACTCTCCTTTAAGGGTTGAAATCAGTGAATAAAGTTGCTCTCAATTATCTTGTTTTGTTTTTGCCTCAAGCTACTTGCTCATGTGTGCTTTGGGAAGGTAGGAGGAATGGAGTTTATGTGTATGTGAATCGGGGGATAAAATGATCAGTATTGTTTAAATCCATATCAGCTGAGGATAATTTGGCATGGCCACCTGGGTGAGGAGGAGGTACAGACCGCTCTAACCATCAAGCTAGCTGTGAAGCAGGAAGAGACAGATATGTATTCCAACTCTGCTCCTTTTGAGCTCCTTCTACACCCACACTTACAGCTGCTGCTGGTGACTAGTGTTGAGCAATTTGGGGGGCACTGTGTCTTTTAATAGTAGTAGGGAGGAGTTGTGGCATCATATGGTTCACGGTTCTAGTTTTATACTTAGAATGGATTTTAAATTTTCAGAAATTCTCTTATTCCAATTTCTGGTTTTATGTTGATTCAATTTAAGGTTTTTAGTTAAAAAAATACTAGTTTTTCTAAATGAAAGTTTTATTTTCCAAAAAAAATTTATGGTAATCAGGTCTTATAAATATGGGAGTGTTTTTAGATTGGAGTAAAAGTTAGTATTAATGAATGAAGATACTTGTTAAGAAAGCAGACTCATAGGAATCTCACACATTCACCTTTTGTTCTGAGGAAATCACCTTTTTGTTCCCAGTTCTTTTATACATATAACAGTGTTTTAATTTGGGTTTGTCTTTTTATATTTCTTTCCTTTTTATTTTTATTTTTTTAAATTTCAGGTTAATGTGAGGGTACAAACACCAGGTCACAATTTGAATTTTATAGGTAGAGTCCCTCTTGTAGCTGTGACCTGTACCCAAAAGGTATGCGGTACATTATATGTGCCTTGTACCCCTCCATTGTTTCCATTAAGTGGGAGCCCTGGCCAGGCGTAATGGTTTGCTTACACCTGTAATCCTAGCACTCTGGGAAACCAAAGTAGGTAGATTGCTTGAGCTTAGGAATTCAAGACCAGCATGAGCAAGAATGAGACCCCATCTCTACTAAAAATAGAAAAACTAGTCGGGCATTATGGTAGGCACCTGCACTCCCAGCTACTCCTGAGGCTGAGGCAAGAGGATCTCTTGAGCCCAGGAGTTTGAGATTGCTATGAGCTATGACATCATGGCACTCTACCAAGGGCAACGGACTGAGACTCTGTCTCAAAAAATATATTAAAAAATGGGAGGACTGCAGTGCTCTCTCTCTTCTCGCCTCTGCCTCATTCACCTTCCCCAAACTTCAATTGAGATGAGTTTTATTCTTAGGTGGGTGTGAATTAGATTGTTTACTGGCTTCATATTGGTATTGAGTACATTGGATATTTGCTTTTCCATTCTTGTGATACTTTACTAAGAAGAATGTGTTTCAACTCCATCTAGGTTAATACAAAAGATAAAAAGTTTCTATCTTTTTTTATGGCTGGCTGGATAGTATTCCATGGTATATATACCAGAGTTGGTTAATCCATTCCTGATTTGATGGGCATTTAGATTGTTTCCACATCTTGGCAATTGTAAATTGAGAGTTACAATAAACAATCTAGTGCAAATGCGCTTATGATATAATAATTTTTTCTTCTAGATAGATGCTTGGTAGTGGGATTGCAGGATCAAATGGGAGGTCTAATTTGAGTTCTTTGAGGATTCTCCATACTTCTTTCCAAAGAGCCTGTATTAGTTTGCAGTCCCACCAATAGTGTAAAAGTGTTACTCTCTCTCCACATCCACACCAGCATCTGGTACTTTGGGACTTTGTGATGTTGGCTAATCTTACTGGGGTTCGGTGATATCTCAGGGTGGTTTTGATTTGCATTTCTCTGATGGTTAGGGATGATGAACATTTTTTCATATGTTTGTTAGCCATTTGTCTGTCTTCCTCAGAGAAGGTTCTGTTCATGTCTCTTGCCCAGTGATATATGGGATTGTTTGTTCTTTTTTTGTGGACTAATTTCAGTTCTCTGTAGATCCTGATTATCAACCCTTTGTCAGATTCATAATATAAAAATATCTTTTCCCCTTCTGAAGGTTGTCTATTTGCTTTAGTTGTTGTCTCCTTAGCTGTCCAGAAGCTATTCAATTTAATTAAGTTTCATTTGTTTATTTTTTTGTTGTTGCAATTGTCACAGAAGACTTCTTCATAAAATCTTTCCCCAGGCTGAGACCTTCTTAAGTGTTCTTGTTAGAAAAGGATGTTGAATTTCATCAAATGCTCTTTCTGTCTCTATTGAGAGGATCATATAGTCTTTATTTTTGCTTCCATTGATACGGTGAATTACATTTATGGATTTGTCTATGTTAAACCAGCCTTGCATCCCTGGGATGAAACCTACTTGATTGTGATGTATAATTTTTAAAAGGTATAGCTGTAATCTGTTGGCTATTATTTTTCATCTATATTCATTAGTGATACTGGTCTATAGTGCTTTTTAGTTGGGTTCTCCTCTGGTTGTGGCTTCAGGATGATGTTTGCTTCATATACATGTTAGGTAAGGTTCCTTCCTTCTCAGTGTTTTGGAATAGGTTTTGCACTATTAGTAAAAGCTCATCTTTGAAGGTCTGGAGCTTTTTTTTTTTGGAAGATTTTTCTTTTTCTTTGAGACAGAGTCTCAATATGTTTCCCTTGGTAGAGTGCTGTGATGTCACAGCTCACAGCAATCTCAAACTCCTGGGCTTAAGCAATTCTCTTGCCTCAGCCTCCTGAGTAGCTGGGACTACAGGTGCCCACCACAATGCCTGGCTATTTTTTTATTGTAGTTGTCATTATTGTTTAGCAGGCCTGGGTCAGGTTCGAACCTGCCAGCCCTGGTGTATGTGGCTGGCGCCCTAACGACTGAGCTATGGGCGCTGAGCCTGTTGGAATTTTTTTTTATTGTTTCTTCAATCTCAGCACTTGATATTGATCTGTTTAAGAGATCTATTTCTTCCTAGTTAAGTCTAGGAAGATGGTGTGATTCTAGGTGTTGGTCCATTTTTTCCACATTGTCAAATAACAGGCACAGAATTTCTTGTAGTAGGGATAATCTCTTGTATCTCTGTGATGTCTGTTGTTATTTCTCCTTTTTCATTTCTGATTGAGGTTAATAGAGATTTTACTTTCCTGTTTCTAGTTGATCTGGCCAAAGGTTTTTTTTTTTTTTGGAGACAGAGCCTCAAGCTGTCCCCCTGGGTAGAGTGCTGTGGCATCACAGCTCACAGCAACCTCCAACGCCTGGGCTCAAGCAAGTCTCCTGCCTCCGCCTCCCAAGTAGCTGGGACCACAGGCGCCTGCCACAATGCCTGGCTGGTTTTTTTTTGGTTGCAGTGGTCATTATTTGGTGGGCCCGGGCTGGATTCGAACCCACTACCTTAGGTGTATGTGGCTGGTGCCTTAGCCACTTGAGCTACAGGTGCCGAGCCTGGCTAAAGGTTTTATTTTTGATTTTATATTTTGGAAAACCAACCTTTTGTTTTATTAATTTTCTGAATGATTCTTTTTTTTTTAATTTCATTTCTTTCTTTCTTTTCTTTTTCTTTTACTTTTTTTTTTTTTTTTTGAGACAGAGCCTCAAGCTGTTCCCCTGGATAGAGTGCTGTGGCATCACACCTCACAGCAACCTCCAACTCCTGGGCTCAAGCGAGTCTCCTGCCTCTGCCTCCCAAGTAGCTGGGACCACAGGCATCTGCCACAACGCCTGGCTATTTTTTTTTTTTTTTTGGTTGCAGCCATCATTGTTGTTTGGTGAGCCTGGACTGGATTTGAACCCGCCACTTTAGGTGTATGTGGCCAGCGCCTTAGCCACTTGAGCCACAGGCGCTGAGTCAATTTCATTTATTTTTGATTTAATTTTTTTTTTTTTTCTGGTAGGTTTGAGATTGAATTGCTTTCCCTTTTTCATTCCCTTAAGATGATTCATTAGGTTGTTGATGTGCCCTTTTTCTGTTTTTGGATGTAGGCATCTAATGTGATAAATTTCTTTTTTCTTTTTTTTTTCGTAGAGACAGTCTCACTTTATCACCCTCGGTAGAGTGCCTTGGTATCACACAGCTCACAGCAACCTCCACCTCCTGGGCTTAGGTGATTCTCTTGCCTCAGCATCCCAAGTAGCTGGGACTACAGGCGCCTACCACAACACCCAGCTATTTTTTTGTTACAGTTCAGCTGGGGCCAGGTTTGAACCCGCCACCCTTGGTGTGTGGGGCCAGCGCCCTGCTCACTGAGCCACAGGCACCACCCGTGATAAATTTCCATTTTAGGACTCCTTGTGCAGTATTGCACAGGTTTTGGTAACTTGTAGCTTCGTTGTTGTTATGTTTGAGGAATTTAACAATTTCCTCCTTTATCTCTTCCCTTGACCCCACTGTTATTCAGCATGAGGTTGTTTAATTTTCATGTCTTTGTCTGAGGATGAAAATTTTTGTTAGAATTGAGTTCTACCTTTATTTCCTTGTAGTTTGAGAGTATAAAGTTATATTTCAAATCTTTTAATTATATTGAGATTTGATTTGTATCTCAGGATGTGATCTATTTTGGAGTATGTTCCATTGGCTGACAAGAGAAACGTATATTCCTTGGCTTCAGGATGGCTTGTTCTATGTGTCTGTTAAGCCCATTTATTCTAGGGTTGCATTTAAGTCCCTTGTATCTTTCTATTTAGAGGATCTGTATTGTGATGTTATGGGATATCATATTGCTCAGAACAATCAATGTCTGTTTCATAAATCTGGGAGCATTTAAGTTGGGTGCATAAATATTTATAATTTAGGCTGTGCACCTGTGCTCAGTGGTTAGCGTGCTGGCCACATGCACTGGGGCTGATGGGTTTGAACCAGTGTGGGCTTGCTAAACAACAAGGACAACAATAACAAAAAATAGTGTTGTGGTAGACACCTGCAGCCTTGAGAGGCTGAGGCAAGTGAATCACTTAAGAATCACTTAAGCCCAAGAGTTTGAGGTTGCTGTGATGCCACAGCACTCTACCAAGGGTAACATAGTAAGACTGTCTCCAAAAAAAAAGAGAGAATTTATTTTTTATTTTTGAGACAGAGTCTCAAGCTGTCACCCTTGGTAGAGTGCTGTGGCATCACAGCTCACAGCAACCTCCAATTCCTGGGCTTGAGTGATTCTCCTGCCTCTGCCTCCCAAGTAGCTGGGACTACAGGCGCCGGCCACAATGCCTGGCAATTTTTTTGGTTGCAGCCGTCATAGTTGTTTGGCAGGCCTGGGCTGGATTCGAACCTGCCAGCTCAGGTGTATGTGGCTGGCGCCTTAGGCTCTTGAGCCACAGGCGCTGAGCCAAGAGAGAGAATTTAAATGTCCTCTTGTTGTATTGTTCCCTTGATCAGAATGAAGTGCCCATCTTTGTCTTTCTTAACTTTAGTTTCTTTAAGTCCACTTGTCTCTGAAAATTGATTGCACTCTTCCTTTCTTCTCATTTCCATTTGCCTGAAATACTGTTTTCCGTTCCTTTTCCCTGAGTATTGTTTTGTCCTTCAAGGTTAGGTGTGTTTCCTGGATACATCATACAAATGGCTTGTGCTTTTTTTATCCAATAGGCCAGGCTGTACTGGGAATTAAGGCCATTAACATTTATGGAGAGAATTGTTGAATATGGTGGCATTCTATTTATCTTATTTAATGAAAGTCCATTGCTTAGTTTTATCCTTTGCACCATTATGGAAGTGAGGTTTTTTGTTTGTTTGGTTTTGTGTTTTTTTGCAGTTTTTGGCCAGGGTTGGGTTCGAAGCCGCCACCTCCGGCATATGGGGCTGGCACACTACTCTTTTGAGCCACAGGCCCCGCCCAGGAAACTGGTTTTGTCTTTTAGTTTTGTCTTTTTTGATGGTCCATTGTGATGGTCAGTGTGAATAGTAGGTCTAAGTATTTCCTGTAAAACTGGTCTTGTGGTGATGAATTTACTCTATGTTTTGCATATGAGTAAAAGATTTGATTTCTCCATCAGTTTTGAAGCTTAGTTTAGAAGGATACAAAATTTTGGACTGAAAATTGTTTTGTTAAAAGAAGGTTAAAAGTAGATGCCCACTCCTTTTGGGTTTGGAAAGTTTCAGCTGAAAAGTCCACTGTCACCCTGATGGATCTGCCCCTATAGGTAGATTCACACTTACACTCTTTGCTACTTGTAGAATTTTCTTTTTTGTTTTGACTTTGGACAGGTTTGTTACAATGTGTTTTGAGATGCTCAATTTATGTTGAGATGACCTGGAGTTTGATAAGCCTCTAAAATGAGTGCTTTGGAATCATTAGTGAAACTTGGAAATTTTTCATTTATGATATGCTCCAGTAGGGCTTCCATTCTTTTGGGATGTTCTTTTTCTCCTTCAGGGATACCTATAATTCATATTTTGAATACTTTATGAAGTCCCATTATTCTCGTGAGTGAATGTTCTACTTTCTCTCTCTTCTTTTCTGCCTCTTTAAGTACCTGGGTTAGGTCCAAACCTTTATCCTCTAGCTCTGAGATTCCTTTTTGTCCATGGTCTAATCTATTATTGATAATTTATACTGGATCTTTTACGTTCTGTTATTGACTCCTTCAGTTCCTTAAGCTCCACCATATCCTCTCATATCTTTTTTATTTTTTCTGGTTCTGGTTTTCCACTTCCTTATCAATTGCCTTTGCCATCCATATTTTCAATTCCCTTTCTGTCATTTCCATTAATTCTTTATAGGTGGAATTTCTCTGCAGTGGGGGCGGGAGGGTTGTTCTGTTTTGGTTTTTCATACTGCCAGAATTTTTCTGTTAGTTTCTCCTCATGTGTTTTTTTGTTTGCTGGTTTATTTACTTCCTTTCCCTATTTCTTCCTTCCCTCTTATATCCTTTGCTTTAAATTACCTTGTGACAGGAAAAATGATGGTCTTTGGCAGGGTGCTATGGCCACACCTGCAACTCTAGGACTTTGAGGAACTGGGCTGGCAGGTCCCTTTAAGTCAGGAGCTCCTTACCAGCCTGGGCAAAAGCAAGACACCTCCGCCCCCACCAAATACAAAAAGAGAGTTGTTGCATTGGGGACCTACCAATACTGTCTTTGCAATGGCTGAAGCTAGAAAGGATACCCTAGACTGTAAGCTTGTGATGTCCTTGACCCACACAAATGCTGTGATTCCCAAGCACTCAGAGAAAAGAAGAAAAAAATAAAATTAAAAACATAATTATATAAGATAAAGGAAAAAAAAGGATATCTGAGCTGTTCTATGAGAAATTTATGTCGGAAAGATGAAAAAATCTCTACCAAAAGAGAGAAAAAAGTGGAGAAATAAAAAGAGAATAAAAGGGGCTGAAAAAGCATAACAAAAATGGAGGAGTCCTTGCTATTGGAGAAAATAAAAGTGAAAAAAATGTAACCAAAAAATGCCAAGAAATCCCACAACAACCCTAACAACAAAAAAAGTGGTGGTGAGGCTTGTCAGGCAGTGGACTGAGACAGGCATACAGGAACGTGGTCCCTTGACTCCAACTAGTCTGACAAGCAGAAGCTAGCTAGATGTGGGCTGAGACTGGTGGGTTGGGCTGTGACCCTGGCTCCAGCTAGGCCTGTGAACAGAGAAGTGGACAAAAGTGTGGACTGAGTCTGGCAGGTGGGAGTGTAGATCCCTGGCTCCAATTGTGCTGTTGGAAACCCTTGAATATCTCTCTGTTGGGCAGGATTTGCACTGCCTGGGACAATTAGGTTGGAACTCGTGTCTGGGGATGTCCACTTGGGGACATTCAGAGGTTGACCTTTGAAATTCTGTAGCAGAAAAGAACTGAAGGGTGGGGGCTGGGTGGGCGCTGCAGCTTATCTCTTCATAGTTGAGATTTGAACCTAATACTACGGTTTCTTAGGATAGGGTGGAGGTTGGCTGGAATCAAAACAGAGCTAGCTTGTGCTATCTCACCAAGTAGGTCCTCAGGGTCTCCAGCTAAAACTCTGAAAGGGGCCTTTGTAAGGTTGTAGGAGATAAACCACAATTACAAAGCCTAGTCCTTTGGTAAGGGGCTATCTCTACTATCTGGGAATCCCAATTCAATCTCACCCTACCCAAACAGTGGAAAATAAACATAGTACGGACCCAACAGAAGAACTCGGGCAACATGAATAACCAGAGTAGATCAACCCCCCCGCCCCAAGAAATGACAAATGAGATACAACTGAAGATGCCGGCTCAGCACCTGTGGCTCAATCGGCTAAGGCGCCAGCCACATACACCTAAGGTGGCGGGTTCGAATCCCCAGCCCGGGCCCACCAAACAACAATGATGGCTGCAACCAAAAAATGGCCGGGCGTTGTGGCAGGCGCCTGTGGTCCC
>CAUYQV010106647.1:0-19391 GCA_963574575.1 Galagoides demidoff
TTTTTGAGACGGAGCCTCAAGCTATCCCCCTGGGTAGAGTGCCATGGCATCACAGCTCACAGCAACCTCCAACTCCTGGGCTCAAGCGAGTCTCCTGCCTCAGCCTCCCAAGTAGCTGGGACCACAGGCGCCCACCACAACGCTGGGCCATTTCTTGGTTGCAGTCATCATTGTTGTTTGGCAGGCCCGGGCTGGGGATTCAAACCCACCACCTTAGGTGTACGTGGCTGGCGCCTTAGCCAATTAAGCCACAGGTGCCGGGCCCAGCCAGCACTTTTTAAAAACTGCTTACAAAAATCAAATTTGTTATTTCATCCTAGAAAACAATTTTTCCAATAAAGTAATGATGCCATGGTATGCAGCCTTCGTAGTTCTAACCCTTTAAAACTGACTCAAGTCTTGGGAACAGAAAAGGCATTCAGACCTGAGAGGTGGAAGTTTTGGAGTATTTGCACTCTGTCTGTTACTGTTTCTGGATTTAGAGCTGACTTTGGCAAATTTGTGATATACAGTAAGTTAGTTTCTGGTCCTCTCTCCTTCACGGTCATGTTCTAGATACACACATTTCCTTTCTAAATATACTCGCTATCCAGCGTTGCCTGCCTCCCAAAAGATTCCATTTCTTTGCATCTCATGAGGAAAACCAGGTCTGCGTGTGTGTCTTCCTAAAGTCAGTTCCTCCACTGTTCTATTTCCTGGTTTCTTTCCCTCTTATATTTGTGAACTGTAAGGTCTCTAAAATCTTTTTAACCTACAGTTGCTCTCACAGGGCACAAGTTAGTAGAAGAGAGAGGTGCGAATTTCCAGGAGGAAGAGGTATTGGCAGAAAAGCTATTGATACACACAAAACCATTTGTATAACTTGTGTTTACAAGCTGGCGAAAAACCGTAAGAAAAAAGGTTAACATAGAGAATTCTAAACTCTGATGTTTTACATAAAAATTCTACGTCCCGGGATGTTATCCTAGTGAATTAAATGCCCAGAGATGGTTTTATATAATCTCATTCAGTCACTATCTCTCTCATTATTGAAACTTTCTCTCATATTCAGAGGCTGTACAACAAAAAGCCTATTATATATTAGCATAAGAAACTCAAAATCCAAGTACTTCCCTTTTCTGAGTTTTTGTGTTAAAACTGCTGATAGAATAACATTCACCCTTTATAAACTACAATTATTCATCTTCTGTTGCTGCTAACTGGTTTTTACAAAATCCTGGTACATTATTTGAACAGTTCAGATAATCAGAATACCTTGAACAATTTGGTGAACACGGCAAACAGTAATTTAATGGAATTTCTCCATTTGGCAGGGAAGAAGGGTAAAGTAAGATAAGACTGTTTATGTCTCCCTGTGAGTTAGTTTTCAGTTAGCAGCCAGGGGGGATCCTGCCCCAGGAGCCAGCTGCAATCGTCCTGCCTTCTGGCCTCGGAGATTACAGATGTTTGGCAGGAGATGAAAGCAGATTTCTCTGCTTCCTTTCTCTACAGCGCAATTTGAATGAAGCATCCGACTAGTGTTTCACCCTGGATACTCCAGGCATGTTCCAAATTAATTTGCATTGAGTCTACATCTAGTATGATATGGTCGGTTTGCAGGATTTCATCACAGGCCAAATGGACTTTCTAGATAGGACAAGTGGGAGACGTGCACTCTGAAACCAGAACTGGCAAGGTGTGAAAGGGCAGAACCATCACTAAGTCACAGGCACAGCTCTTCCAAGAATCCCACCAGTATGCCCAGAAATAACAAGAAAGCATCAGAAGGTCTGAGTTTCTGCTGGGCTCAGCGGCTCCATCTGTAACCCCAGCACTCTGGGAGGCTGAGGCAAAAAGAACCCTTAAGGTCAGGAGTTTGAAACCAGCCTACCAAGACTGAGACCCTATGTCTACTAAAAATTGAAAGAAAAAAAAACATTAGTTGGGCACTGTGGTGGGTGCCTGTAGTTCTTGTTACTTGGGAGACTGAGGCAGGAGGATCACTTGAGCCCAAAAGTTTGAGGCTGCTGTGAGCTAGGCTGATGCCACAACACACTGGGCTGGGCAATAGAGCAACTGCCTCAACAGCAAAAAGGCCTGAGTTTTGTGAGAACCCGGACTCAATTTCTTCTTTCTTAGACCCATATTTTGGTGAATTCCTATTTGGTATAAGGCCCTCATCATATTCACATAACAGATATGTTATAATAACAAATATGAAACATGCAAGAAATAGTAAAAGCAATGATATGGTCTGAAAACGCTATAGACCTTTTAGCACGTAATAGATTAAGTTGGGGAGATGAAATCAAAAGTGTTGTTTAGGACTATGATGTCTTTGGAGTTTATGTTGAATTGGGGAGAAATATCTAGGAGATAGGCCTTAAGATTTAAAGATCTAGCAAATCAATTTGAAAAAAAAAAAAAACCTTCTACAATTAAAATAAGCGAAGACAAACTTAAAATTTCACATTTTTTTCTAATTTCCAAATGGAAATGGGAAGGATACTATATTTGGAAAAGAGACTACAGCCCATTTCAGAAAAAACTAAGTAAATTTTTTTTAATGAATAGTAAATATTACACATTCAAAATTCAACCTAATATAAAAAGCACTTAGCACAATATGCTGTAAGTAGCAGCTACTCAATTAACGTTTATTGAATTTAAAAGTAAATACAAAACTTTCTCAAAATGCACAAGTATTTTGACTATAAGACAAAACAGGAAAGTATATAACACAGAACAGGTAAGTGTGTATGAAAACACAGACCTTACTTAGGATCCACTTGAATGAATCAAATCACATTATCAGTTGCTCCCAATGAAAAGAAAATTTATGTGGAGAAATTTAAATTTTGGTAATTGGTGGTAATTGTAAGGCATTGGATCAGATACGAAAAACTAAAACATTTTTAAAACAACAAAAAGAAACATAATTTTAAGATATCTGTTATCTTTCCAAAGGGCTTATTTTAGATTAGGTATGTAAAAAGAGAAACGGGCTATTAAAGATATAAAATCCCATTGAATGGCTTTTTTTCTGTGATTCTTTTTAAGATCAATTTTAAATAATAAGGTTTTTTTCCCCAAAATAGATTATTTCCTTATGTATAAATTCACATATACTACTGAAATGTGTTCAGAATTTTTGCAAATCTATGAAAAGTTCTAAATAATCATCCTGGTAATAACTTTTTAACACTGATTTTTGGGTCTCTAACATTATCAGCAACCAAAGATTACAGATAATTTACAAGCACCACAGGTGTGCCTTAACAGATAAAAACTGATTTCATGACATACTGCACGCAAGAAATACCGGTAAGGGTAATAATAAAGTCTAAAAATACAAGCATGTTTTTCTGACTTATAAAGCAGCTTTAAGCCCCACAGAGATTCATCCCCAATACAAAATATGGTAAGTTTTAAACTCCTGAGAAAAAAATTGTTGAACAGCATTAAAATAAGTAGCTAAAACAATTGGAGATGTGTTTCTCAAATTATTTTCATGTGTTTTTTTTTTTTACATTTTAACATGAATACATGTGATTTTTATTTTCTTTATGGCTGCCAAACACCCCAAGCAGATCTATTTTTTTGTCTAAGAGGTTATTACCTTCAATTATGGGCAATTACTTGTAATCACATGTTCTGGTTGAGTTTATTCTTTAAAAATGCTTGGAGCATCAAAATATCAGTTACTCAGCACAGCATGGCCACTGTCTAAATATGAATTCTCTCTCTTTTTGCAAGTAAGCAAGTAATAAAACATGAATGACAAATTTCTACACAAACTTTTATCCTAAAATGTCTGGGGTAGAATGTAACTCATAATCGTTGTTTTTTACTTTACTCAGCTCAAAACAAAACAGATACGCAGCTCTGATCATACTGTTGGTAGAAACATATCCAGATCACAAATCTTAAAACAAAAATACCAAATAATGTTTAAGTTCCCCCGTATCTCACAATTGCAATTTTTATAACATGTTGAATTAACAGATCTCCCCTTTTTACTACAACACAGACAAATGCCAAAAACGGATCGCGATTTGAAACACGTTTATCTGCCTCTGATTTTTTTGTTGTTGTTTTGTTTTCTTTTGGTTAGCGTGGACTCAGATTAATTATTTAATGCTATCTTAAAGAATGAGTATGCTGTCTATAAAAAGTGCTTTGAATTCATACAATAATGTAATAATAAATGTACTTATTTGTTTCAGAACCTAAAGAAATTGATTTCTAGCACGTTTTTCACTCAGACGCATATATTATTATTATTTCATATTAGTCCTATTTCCCCACTCTCTTGTTTATTAACTATAATAGGAAATCGGTCTGCTAAGCAATCTAAGTCTGTATTCATTCCATTTGATTTTTCACAAATCCAGAGTAGCAAATAAAATGTTTCCCTCCACAACAAGAGTAGAAATAAAGCTTCATCAGCTTGGTGTGGTGGCTCAGGCCTGTAATCCTAGCACTCTGAGAGGATCACTTGAGCTCAGGAGTTCTAGACTAGCCTGAGCCAGAGTGAAATCTTGTCTCTACTAAAAATAGTCAAATTAGCAGGCGTTGTGACTGGCACCTATAGTCCTTGCTACTCAAGAAGCCAAAGCAGGAGGGTGGTTTCAATCTAAGAATTTGTGGTTGCTGTGAGCTTGGCTGATACAATGTTACTCTAGCCTTGACAAAAGAGTGAGATATTATCTCAAAAAAAAAAAAAAAAAAAAAACCTTTATCAGTTCTATTAATTTTGCAAATGCACGTACCTAAAACTTATAAGCTCAGAAAAGTCTGGGCTTACATATCCATCTTTGCAACCAAATCCATCTTTGTAAACTGGCACACAGTATAGTATCTTGAACATAGCCAGTAGCCAATAAATGCTTCTGCATAAATTAGGCATTATTGTATTGGGGAGAAAAATGAGCTATAACTGAGAAATCATACATTTCTTCATTATAATTCACACTGATGGCACTTTGGGTCATACACTTTAACTCTTTTCCCCCCTCTTCCAATAGCTTCGTCTGAGTTGAATGTGTTTTCAAGAACAGTTGGGTCTTCCCGTGTCATCTCCTTTTATAGCCCATGTTGAGAAATAAAAATTTGGCATTTAATTTTGTCTGTGTCACCCAATCCCATCACTTCAGTTTTCTGGCAAATTATCACAAAGCTGCAGTTATTTATTCAAAGGGGATTTGTCTTCCTTAAACTACAATCCCAATTAAAGAAAGAAAAAAAAAGAATAATGCTATTCAGTAACATTTCATGCAAATACAACTCGAGTATTAGTCAGCAGATGTCAAGGCAAGTTTAGATCAACCAGTAAAGTCAATAATTGAAAGCAAATTTTCCCCTTTTTATTTTTGGGTTAAGTGAAATTTAGAAGAAATGGGATGCCTTATAAGATAGAATCTGTTAAAATATTTGAAATGTATATGAATAGTGGACTACACTAACTAATTTTTGCTTCCTACCCTAAGCTCTTTTTCATACTTATGCTTCTACAAACATCAGTGCCTCCTTTCTAGGGGGGATACTGTTCTCCACTCCCTGTGGTCCTAGGGAGGCGTCAACCATGACAGCATCTTCTTCCTCTACCTTGCCTCCACTCCCTTGTCACAGAGATGAGTGTATTACTCAGACTGGTCCCAATAACGTGGACATGACCATTGGTACCCAAATGAGCACAGGACTCAACTGCGTCCCTGAGAGTCCTTCTCTGGGACCTATGTGTTGATGAAGAGAGAGAACAGCGCTCACTTCACAACAAGCTTGCTCACTGAGCACGGGAAACCCTGTGCAACTCCCATTCTCTGCCACTCAGCTACACAAGGAATGAGACAAATGGAATCATAGGCAAAATTTACTAAGGGGGAAGAAACAAAGCACACAACTGACTCTCCATCCAGCTGTACCCGAGGCAAATTTCCTTCCTGGGCTTCCCAGTTACACAGGACAGTACCTTTCTTTTTTCTTCTTAAATTAAGTAAGTTTTTTCACATGTAATCAAGAGTCTTAAGGCAGTGGAATATAAGAGGATGAAATCAAAATTATATGGAATCAAAGGTTGATTTTTTTAATGCTTAAATATGCCATAACTGTAAAATAAAAACATAAAAGTATTTTTTAAGAATTTGCCTAGATTTTATTTATTTATTTAGTGATAAATATGAATTAAGCTTACTAAACACTATATTAAGAAGGGAAGGGACGGGGGGAGGGGAGGGGAGGGGAGGGGAGGAGGAGAGGCGAGAGAAGGGAAGGGGATAGGGGAGGGGAAGGGAGGGAAGGAAAGGGGAGGGGAGAGGGGAAGGGGAGGAGCGGGGAGGGAAGGAGAGGAAAGGAAAAAGAAAATAAAAGACTAGACAAGATAGGGGTGGGGAGGAAACTTCCAATCTTCATAGCATGAATGTGGAAGATTACTTACTAATGAAATATCACATCTACATTCAGTATGAATGATCTTTGGATAAGGAGAAGCCCAGAATAATCTGATTTATGATGAACTTCACATTATAACCAATCTTTTAAAATAGCATCCTGGAAACTGATTTTCAATTTTGAATAAGTCCTCCTAGTTTTGTTTTGTTTTCCAGTGAATATATCCTTATAGTTGCTCAGACTTTAGGTTTTTCTTCAAACTATGGTTTTACAAATAGAGGTTTTCACAACCAAGCAGTCAACATTCATAACAGAGCCTACTAAAATCACTTAAGCTAAGATAAAGTCTTATCAGAATGTCTTCTACTATGAAAATTACTCGCCTGTGGGGAAAATGAGTTTGCAATGTCTTCTTGTTCTATTAAAACATAGTTTTTAGACACTTTTCTTAGATACTTTACAGACAAAATAATAACAGACATCACTGTGAAAACAATTTAACTCCAAAAGTCAAATGAAGCTTATATTCTCAGCACTACAAATGAAGTGACTTTTTGAAATATGTATTATACTTTTTCCCTCCAGAAACCATCCAATACAGTTTTATTCAGACATCACACCTGCATGGGTGAGCATTCCTGCTTATTTATGTTCCTATATTTCCCATTAAGAACTCAGAGACTCTGACATTAACTGTCATCACCTAGGATGTAGTAGTGTTCTTTCTTTTCTTCCCCTTTCTTTCTTTCTTTCTTTCTGTCAGTCTGTCTTTCTTTCTTTCTTTCATTTTTTCCTTCTTTCCTTCTTTCTTTCTTTCTTTTTTATGGGCCAGGATTATTTATAAAATCAGCTTCACAACTGATTCATCACTTTCTGAGTTATTTCCACTAAAAATATTTGTGGAAATAATTTTAAGTAGTGAAACATCCCCTGGTTCTGTTTTTAGGGAGGAAAGAGGGATGTGCAAGCATGGTGACTTTTACCCTTTCTGTGCTGTTCACCGACCTGTAGTTTTTTCCTGTGTTTAACGCATCCTTCTGCATAGTACATTGTGAAACATTGAACGAGACCCCAGAAGGTGCTCACAGGTCACTTCTAACCTTTACTAGTTGAAATAAAGTTTCAGCTTCCACTATATGCCTGCAATCACCTTCCCAAGAAACCAAAAACAATTTCTTTTAACATTCCAAGATTTTAAAGATAATTTGAAGAGAAAAATAGAAGAAAGGATATACATACTTGCTTTTGTGGGTAAGGGGAAGAGAAAAAGATAAAGAAGAGGCATCTATCAGGAGAAAGAAACTGTTTAACAATTTAGCAAATATTTTGCCTTCATTTTACCACATCTGAAAGACTTAAATTTTTTGATCTCTTCCATTTGCCTGGCTTTGGAATATAAATACATTCCACACTATAATTTCATTCATTAGTTTGTTAAATCATAAAAAATACAGGAATACTCTCTTCTATTTACCCTAACCCTGTGACAGACATATCACATTTATTTTAAAGGTCAAATGTATTTTTTAAGCAAAAGATACTATGTAACTATAAAGTGCGACTGAAACTTAAGTCAGAATTATAGGTTTTGCATATTATGAGGGGTGGAGATATCTCTACACATTAAGTGCCTAAATTGCCTTAAATTTCTATGAAGTGAGCAAAAATCTCAAACTATTATCACATTGATAAAATGTCAATCATTAACGACATCAGGTCTGGTTGTAATGGCTCCCATTTCCACCTGCTAACTCGGCCAGACATCACCAGGGTTTCCCCAGGTGCTGGCTTCCCAGAGATTATTTGCTCCTCTTTTTGTGACAAAATGGCTAAAATATCGCTATTTTGACATGGAAGCTACGCCTTTCACTCCCTTCCAGATGATACTCACGAGACTTTGTTGGCAATTTATAAATCTTTCTAATGTAAATCTTTCTAATTTCATGCTGTACCTTTCAACATAACTTACTCAGCCTGAAGTCTACCAAGAACTTGAGGCAAGAAAGACTGTATTTGTAAATTACAGTCTAAAGTTTCCCTAATATAAATAGAAAAATTAAACTTAACAAACAAACATCATAAAACAACAACTTTACTTCTTCTGGTAGTCAGCTATTAATGTCTTGACAGGAAAATTTGTAGCTATAACCTATACAACTATCTAGAGAATTCTGAATTTTTATATGTAGAAAAAAAATTCCAGAGGGAATAATAGAGATAGTTTTTCTCCTTCCCAACATAATTATTAAAAGAATTACAAATTCCCAAACACAATAAAATTCTGTCTAAAGTTCAATCTACTGATTTTACTTTGGGGGTCAAACTGTTCTTCATTTGCTTAGTCTATACCTTTTCCTATGTTTTAAAATCTTAAATAGCAGTTGTAGGGAATTTATTCTGAATCCAGCTATAAAAGTACGTACTATTTTCTCCATGGCAAGTTTTTCCTAAAACCTAAGCATGGTGATATACATAAACTCCTAAAATAACTGAATCTCTGCTCTACTCAGCATTTATCTTTGGTCTGTCCACTAGAAGTACTGATACGTAATAGAACCAAATTACATGTTTTCTCTGCCAAACTCCTTCCATTTTTTAAAAAAGCCTACATGCTACTAAAAACCAATTCGATAAATCCCACTCTGTTTTTCAGAAAAACATGATCTTTTTAGAAAATTTTTAAATCCCAAAACCAAATGTTAGAGGAAACTGAGATATTTTTTTTTCCCCCCTTAAAGATTAAAGAAAAAGCTTTGGCTTACAGAATGTATATCATTCACTTCCATTTTAGGATGGTGTTTACCAAAATATCATAAATACTTAATAGCAACCGTTCCTAGGGCTTCCAGAAAAGGCAGTAAAAAGAGGCATAAAGCCGGCTGTGAAAGCCCGGGAGTTTTGCTCTCCATCTCATCACTCCTCTCCCCCACACCCAGTTTAGGACAGCCCAGATTCTAATGATCACCAGAGACAGCTCAACTGAATTCCAAACAGAAATATTATGTGCTCCAGTGACACTATTAATCATTTAAATGGAAAGAACAACAACAGTAGTCAAATAGCCACTGGTGCAAGTTGCCTGACTGATCACTAAGACCCGTCACATTTGCAGGGGGGAGTAATCACACACTCCAATCCAAATTTTTATTTTACATTTCATCTGTAAAGCCTATAAAACTTTCAAGATAGCAAACCGGTTAGCGCCATGCTCAAAGGGTATATGAGACTGTTTATGAAAATCTTAAACTTGAAATCACAAACCCAGACTCACAGAGCCCTATAAGCAAGAGCCAGTACCAAGCGTCATTCACACACAACATCCAAGTCTTTAGAATTACACCATATTTGCAATACTGAACAAACCTCTTTCTTAATCTGTTTCTTCTAGATAATGACCACCTGCACCAGGTACTAACATTACTTCTTATAGTTTAAAATGTACATAAAATTACAAGTCTTTCCTGTTCCCAGGGAAATACTCACAGAATTAATTATTCCTTTAAGAGCTTGAAATCCACCTTTGACAGGGAAAACTTGTTCCTTGGAATCAGCAATTCTTTCCAGCTTTAGGAAAAAGAGGAAAACTTAAGTGGTAGATGCCAAATAGAACACTTTATAAACTTCATTATATTCTAGTCATGTTCATCTGAAGAATTACTCCACTGGGTTAGTTTACTGGCATGACCTGTGTTCGAGGTTAGGAATTACAGGTGACGACACCAGTGTTCCTCTAAAAGTATCACCATGACATGAACTGAAATCAGTCATGGCACCTTCACACTGGCCCCAAGTTGCAGCTCCATGACAATTCAGCCCTTTACCAGCTGGCAGTGTCCTGAGACTCGGGACTCCAATCCACTCTCGAGCAAACACTTACATGGAAAACAATTTGTAAGTGAAAACAATTTTAATGTATAAACCTCAAGACTTCCTGAAAAAAATAGTTTTGTAAGAAAAATTACTCTAGAAATGTCTCCTAAATGGGCTCTCCAAATTCCTGCATACCTAATGAGTCAAATTTTAAATAAAATAGAAACTTTAAATAAGACTGTCATAATAGTCTTGTCAGTTGAGTTAAAGAAGTACTTCCATCATATCCATCCAAAGTCTACCTTATATCAATTTCCCAAAACAAATAAATGTTTAAGAAATATCGAGTTTCATTTTCAGTAACAAAATCTATTAAAATTCCGACATTATTGAGGTAGAGCTTAAGACATACAGCCCTTTTCCTAGGAAATATTTTACTTTTATAGAAAATCTTCAACAATTGATCAGTGTCATCATAAGTCCTCAGGGAAAAGAATTTACTAAGCTCTCCTTAATACAGTTATGTGATTTAGATTAAAGTTTGTAGATCTCTTACAACTCACCTGGGCTTGCTCAAAATCAAGGACACCGACACAGTAAACACTGGCCCCCAGTGACCTGGAAAGCTTTGCCTGTGGAGGAAGATGGAGACAGAAAAAAGGGAGAGAGGGAGAGAGAGGGAGAGAAGGAGAGAAGGAGAGAGGGAGAGAGGGAAAGAGAGAGAGGGAAAGAGAGAGAGGGAAAGAGAGTGAGGGAGAGAGAGAGAGAGAGAAATGAATACTCCAATACCAAGCTGTCCATGCAGAGACACACAGCAGAGTACAGTGAGGGTGTAAAGAACAGCTCCAGTTCAATACTCACCTCTTTCTCTGCATATGATGGCACCAGACCGTCCAACTTACCATCTGTCAGTGCAATTATGATACTGGAGGTTTTTAAGCCTCCTGCTTTCTGAATTTGTTCATTTGCCTGAAAATGAAGAATAATTATCCAACTCACAATTTAATTTTAACTTTTACCCAGCATGTTCCATCAAGCTGAATGTCTAAGTCTGACAAAATCAAAATATTACTAACTTTTAAAACAGGGTATCTTCGTTTCATATTTATTTGAAATGTGCATATATTGACATTATAGGCTAGTTAGTATTGGGCTTAAATGATAGAGAGTTTTAGCTGTGGTTGCCTAATCTGGATATAACCACAGGGAAAACAGAAAATTAGTTAAAAGGCAAAATCCCATCTTAAAAGTTTTCTGATCACCATAGTAAAGAATGTTTTCTACCAATCTCATCTCTAGAACAACTAAAAGCATAAAAATCCTGTAAGATAAATATATAATGGGCGTCAGAGATTTGCTAGAGAGTTATAGTTCATTAAAGAATATTAAAGCATTCGCTCCCGTACTTAAAAATGTAACAGAACTTACTAGCTTCAGTCCTTCGTGGATGTAAGTCTCTCCTACTGGACTAACACGTTTTAAATCTTCCAAGCCTTTACTGATTTTGCCCCTGAAAATAATATATCATAATGTTAAACAAAAGAAAAATTAGCAACAATCACCATAAACACCTCTTAAAAACATGGCGATATCCCAACTAAGGTTTCTTCAGTAAGAAGTAGAGGGAAGGACACAGACTTTGAGGACAGGCAACTCCTTTTACTTTCTGCCATTGTAATAATTATCTAATAATTTCTTTATTAGAACTACAAAAAAAAAACAATGTCTTGAAAAAATCTAAACATACTGTATGTCTTTTGCTGAGAATGTAGATCTTTAATTATACGTGTTTTACTAAATGCCAAAGAATAAAACAGACTTTCCCTCAACTGCAAAAATACAAAGATTGAGTAGCTCAGCTTAATGAAAAAGTATTTCTGTAACACTCACCCCACCTTCCTCAAAGTGGAGAATTTTCTTTGTTATCTACAAATTCCTAAAGCACAATAACCCTTCCTTATGAAAATCTACTTTTTCAACTTCTGTCTTTCAGAGTCACAACTCGTATGAGTTCTTCACTGGCCGTTGGTGGGCATCTAATTGTAACACCTGCATATGCTCTTAAATACAATAAATTCTTACACGTTTTGTGAACAAATGAATAAATAGATGGAAAGATGGGCTGATGGGTAATAGATTCTTGGAAGAGGCAATATGAATGAAGAAGATGAAAAACTACAGGACAATTCTTTTCATCATGACTAACTAACACTCCCAGGTCTACATAAAGTATAATTACAATACAGTGAAGAGCTATTTTGTGTGTTTGAGTAAGGAAAGATACAATTTTCAGGTTTTTACAAATGCAGATTTCCGATCTCTTTAAAATTAAATAAAACCATAAGAATCTTAAAAGGTAATGTTACAAAACTATCCTAACTAAATTCAAAACTGATTTTTAATATTTTAAATTTAAATGATCAGAAGAGATCTTCTTAAGATACTGTTTTCAGAATTATATCTATGGAAGTGTGTGTACACATACATCACATGCTCTCTATATAACACATTTCAAAAATAATGTCCTACTGTGATATTATGTCTCAAATACTTGAAATAAATGAGCGATTCATCAGCTCCTCCCATATGTTTTAGAAGTAGCTTTGATTATATGTTTATATTGTAAGGGGACTTATTATCAGATGAGCTTCTCATGTCAAGAGGTTTTGAGAAAATGCAAGACGGCTTTTAAGGTCTGAGCCTAACCCTTCTCTTTCCTGACCTGGTCATTTCTACTGACCTACATTAATTATCTCTTTTAATACTTGCTTAAAATCCACCTATTCTGAATCTTTGTCTAACTCCATTACATAACCTCTTTTCTAAGGTAGCCCAATTCAACTTTTACCACAATAAAACATTTTTTCCCATAAAAACATTCCACTTTATAACAATTGAACTTCCTTCAGTTCCCAGCTAGACTAGAATCTGACAGTGGGCCATCTGCATGCCTTTTATTTATGAGGTCTTCCCCTGCTCTGCACATATTATCATGTCTTTTGCAAAGTAAGTGTTCAATAAATTTTTCAGTCTCCCATAGACAAAAATTCATAATTCCACAGATGTTGGAGTAAATTACATAATTTATAAGCTTGTTTTGTCTAAATATTTATGTTTGATATCTATAGAAACAACTTGAAACCGATTCTCTCTGCATGCAGATAAAAACCAAATATTTGTTGCTTCTCAGAAATGAGTGGCAGCGTGTCCTCAAGCATTAGTGCTGGCTGCCAAAAGGGAAATGAAAAAGACAACTGAAACGCAAGTTTACACAAACAGATTCTTCGGAGTAAAAATAGCCTGCTCCACTCAGTTCCAATCAGCTCACCATTGCTTCCATGGCCCAGACAAGGCCAGCTGAAGGAACTTGCCCAATGTGAGATTTGGAGGCATGTGGAAAGGTGTACGGCCACCAGCTTTGCATTGGAAAAGACAGCACTTTGTGCCTTTCCTGTCCACACCTCCACCCGCCACCATAACACCCCAAGCTGCCCTGAGTCCATCATTAATGTCTCAGCTGCACGATCACAGAAGAAAGTGCTCCTGGAGCAGAAACAGTCACGTCAGCACACCTGCGTCCTGGATTCCTACCCTTTTCAGGGCAAGTACCAGAAAAGGTCTTCCAGGCTCTTCTCAGTCAACAAGGTGTCACCGAGGGAAAAAGAAAACCAACAAAGGCCGAGCAGATCTCAGGCCTTTGGAAGATCCCAAATGCTTTGATTGGTAAACAGTCAACTAAGGAAAGGCCAAATGACGCGGCAGGTTAAAAACAGAACTCATCCATCCACATTGTAAAGTTAAAAATCTAACATTTCTAAAGAAAAAAAGAGAAAACTATTCAAATAAAAAGAAGAGGAGGAGGAGGAAGAAATGGTTAGATTATAAAGCTCTCATCTGGTAACATTTTAAAAGACCAGCTTCACTGAGTTTAGCTTTAATATTATGTTTTCAGCTACATACAAAAGGAACATTGAAACCGTTTCAGAAAAGTAATATTGAAACTGCGTCAGTATTTGTTGTGAAGCTGTTGTCAAGGGTGCTGCTGCCATGTCGTGCACCGTCCCCTGCGAGGTTTCACCACAGAAGCTTCTTTGTCACCCAAGTAGTTCCTAAGCACTTCCTCCCTTCCGCTTCCTGCCCTGGCTACCCGGAGGCCTACAGTAAATGTTTCAGTCATTGACAAACTCTAAGTCCCTCTGGTTATCATGTTGCATCATCCTCTTTTCCAAGATCTTAACTTCTCTTTTATATTTTATTAATTTTTTAAAATGCCATTATGCCATATGCATCATCAAATACTATTTAGAAAGAGGCAAGATTTAAACAAATAAAATAGTATATATTAGACCTCTGGGGTTTTCATAGTGAGAATCAGGGGACCAAAGGCTATAATCAACTGGGAGGGCAGGCGGTGGGGGTGGGGGATTGGAGGGAGGGAAACACACACAAGCTCATTTTTTTTTAATCTCTGAAATTAGCACTTTCAGCTCTGTTTGTATCTCTCAATTTCTCTGCTGAGTAGGTACAGACAGAGACGGGGAGGAACAAAAGGAGACAGCCGGCAGTGCCCCGCACTGCGCCAGTCACTCTCCACCCACAGACACTGCACCGGGAAGGTGTGAGCAGCGGGCGACTTTCGGCCTGACAGAGCGGCCTCAGACCCAGCTCTGTGACCACTGCAGTTCTGCACCTGGGCTGAACCTGGAATCACCCCAGGGGCTTCAGAAAAGGCTCTTCTGGGCTCCACGTGAAGAAATTCCAGTTTACCAGATTTGTGATGGGGTCAGGGGTATCACTGGGTTTTTTTTGAAAACTGCCCAAACTACTCTAATGTGCAGCCAAGATAAAAACCTCTGATCTAACCGAACTTTAAAACTTTCCCACTTTGTGGGAATGCTCTTTGCCCTACCTATTTTTCCAGCCACCCCTTCGATTTCAGAGCTTGGGGTAATAGGATAATCACTTAAACTGTAAACACAGTTGCTGGAATGATATGGATCAAAGTGAGAATCGGCTTACAGAACTTAGAGAGAACATGGATTAGTTCCAAGCCCAACCTTGTTTCCTCATCTACAAAAGAGGGATAAAAATACCTTCCCCATCAGGAATGATTGTAAGGATTTATTTTAACAAGTATATTGTTATAACTGTTCTATTTCATTATTGGTTATTATTGTGAAACTATTATTTTATTTATTTATTTATTAATAAACTACATTTTATATAGGTACATATGTGAAGCATACGTATAGCTTCAGGCATCCCACGAGTTCTTGGAACACAGCTCCTTCTGATCAGAGGGTACTAGTGGTGCAAACGTAACCATTTCTCAGATGTCATGCATTGAGTGTGCAGCTCTCCTGCTTCCCGTGTTGCCAGTTAGGACCCTGGAATGTCTACAAGGGTTGAAAAGCCTCACTCAGGCGGCTAGCAGGTTGGTGCCAGTCCTGATGCCAGCTGTCCCTGACAGTCTAGCCAGGACTGTTAAGCAGTCTTGATTCCCCTCCATGTGCCTTCGCCACACAGCTAGGTTGGGCTTCCTCCCAGCATGGTGGTTTCAGAGCAGCCAAAGTTTGTACACAGCACAGGGTTCCAAGGACATAGCAGAGAAAGCTGCCACGCCTTACTACATCTCAGACCTGGGACTGAAACTGGCAAGTTTCACAGTCATACCTCCTGCAGTCTATTGATTGAAATAAGTCAGTTACAAGCCCAGCCCCAGATTTTAAAAAATGTGAGTGTGTATAAATTCTATGCTTCATTGGAAAGCAACAAAGAATAATTTACTGCAAAAGCAAAAGGCCTCACACATTTTCGTTGTCAAACGCCAATTTATAGAATTGCATAAATGCTACAGGTAGTTATAGGTAAATTCTGTTCTTTATTCTCAAGAGATTAGCAGCCAGCTTCTTAATGTCCTTCAAGTAAATAGTAACTCCAAAACAAAATTTAGTAATACACAGAATTTCGTAATGGTTAGGCAGTTATGCAACATACTAAACTGTTTCTTTTAGAAGGTAAAATCATGAAGATTTAGTAGAATATGAAATAAAACACAAGTCTCAAGATGTGCTTATGTCTACACTGATGATTTATAATCCACTGGGCACTATCCTTTACCTGTTATATGTAAGGCATTTAGCAAAATGCTCAGTGAACTTCACTTACTACTTTTATTGTGTCTTTCTGCTAATAAACCACAAGGTTAACTAGAATGAAAAAGACAGAAAAATAACTGTAGGAAGAGAATATATTCATTCCAATATACCCACTGTATTTATAAGTTGTGTTCTGATACATCACTGCCCTGCCCACTCCATGAAGAATAAACTACAGATAAAGAACTCTGTTCTCTCCCAGCTCATAAACTTATTTTTTGAAGGTTTCAAGACAGCAAAGGATTATTTTATACAGAAAAACATTGCTAATACATTCTCCCATCTTAGGAACTAGCAAGATTTAGCTATTCAGGACTGCCCATTCTTTTTTCTTTTCTGTTACACACTGGAAGAGTTGTCTTGGGCCACACATTAAATACACAGACACTAACCACAAGCTGATAATCCAGGGAAAAAAGTGTGTGTGTACTTTTCATGCAATCCAACACCACAGAAAAGCATAAAGTCCTCAAATAATCTGCGCATGGCCCTCAGGCTGCAGGTTGGACACCCCCATGTGTAGTTTTTATAAAAAGTGCTTACTGTCTATCTAGCATGTCACTCTAAGGTCAGCCAATACTACTAACTCTGTGGTTCAGAGTCCAAGCCAATAAATCCAAGGTAGCTGCCAAAATACCTGCTAACAAAGTACCCCACACAATCTGAGTTTCGTAGAAACTTTTTTCCATTTTGATCTGCATTTCCCAATGTGTAGTACTTTACTCACACCTGAAGTCCACGTCAGCTGCATTTCACATTATTTTTACTCTGTTTTCCCGCCCACTTTGTTACTGCACCATGAGAAACTGACCCCTGCAGTGTGCCAGGTACCTAATTTTCTGGAACATACTCATCAAACAGATGTGGGACTTCAGTGAAGTAACTGTTAGTATATCCGCCACTGGGATGGGAGCTGCTGCCATTCCCAGAACACTTGGGGTTAGCCCAAAGTGTTAACTTTTCTAAACAGGAGTAATTACTTCCCCAATGGAATTTTTTAAAACTAACCCAACTATTGTCATTTCCTCTCACCACTTCACTGATTTGTGAAAATAGAATAAATGTGGAGAATGACTCTTTTCTGAATTATGACAAATTCTGGCTACTGCAAAAACTGGATAAGGGGAACACAGAGAGTCTGAGTCAGTCCAGTGCAGCGGTGAAGCAGTCCCGCTCAGCCTGAGACCTGGAGGGGAATCCTGGCCCGAGCTGCTGGCCTATGACACTTTGAGGACAGTCACATGACTTTTAAGCTCCTCTTAGAATCCTGGCACATCACAATGACACGTAAGGATGGTGCACTGATGAACTCCACATCCCACGTCAGCCTTAGCCTCCTTACAACCCAATCACCAAAACGGCAGAAAAAAAGTAAAAGAAAAAGAGGGATTATGGGCGGGCACAGTGGCTCATGCCTGGAATCCTAGCACTCTGGGAGGCCAAGGAGGATGGACTGCTTGAGCTCAGGAGTTTGAGACCAGCCTAAGCAAGAGCAAGAACCCTGTCTCTAGAAATAGCCAGGCCTTGTGGCAGGTGCCTGTAGTCCTTGCTACTTGGGAGGCTAAGGCAAGAGAACCACTTGAACCCAGGAGTTTGAGGTTACTGTGAGCTGTGACACCACAGCACTCTATCCAGGGTGACAGAGTGAGACTCTGTCTTAAAAAAGAAAAAAGAAAGAGTGATTATGAATCAGAAATATGAAAAGTTAGTAGAATATGTTTGATAGAAGCAAGAAAGAAAAGGGAATTAATAAAGTTATAGACATTTGTTGTGTACACTATTTGGCAGACCTTTAATTAGGCTTTCTTGTGCATTCTAGGCATTGAATTGCCCATGACGGCTGCATGGCAGGAATCAGCAGCACTTTTCATCTGACCCATGATTTGTCAGCAAGAGGTTAAGTACCTGCCCAAAGTCACACAGGTAGCATGTAGCTCCCACAGTTCTTTGCCCCAAGGTCCAATCCTGGTGTTCTCCCTCTAACAAAAAGCCCTCAGGGCTCACCCAGGTAATAGCTGGATATGATCTATCCCCCAATACCTTTCCTTTCCACCCCCTGAACTCCCTTCTCATTCCAGTATCGCCATCTCTGGGTACAGAACGTAGTAACATTAACTTAAGCATTTAATTTTTTTTTATAAATACTACATTCCTGTTGAAATAAAATCAAAACATCTAAACTTAAACTTTAAATTTTTTAATCTTTTTAAACACAAAAATTTAAAATTATAGAGACTTTTTCCACCTTCCATCTTACGCCTAAGATAGGAGCACTGTTAATAGTTTAATTTCATATCCTCTAGACTTCCGTGCATTTTCTTTTTCTTTTTTTTTGAGACAGAGCCTCAAGCTGTCCCCCTGGGTAGAGTGCTATGGCATCAAAGCTCACAGCAACCTCCAACTCCTGGGCTCCAGCAAGTCTCCTGCCTCAGCCTCCCAAGTAGCTGGGACCATAGATGCCCACCACAACGCCCAGCTATTTTTTGGTTGCAGCCATTATTGTTGTTTGGTGGGACTGGGCTGGATTCGAACCCACCTCCTTAGGTGTATATGGCTGGTGCCTTAGCCACTTGAGCCACAGGTGCTGAGCCCCATGCATTTTCAATAATACACACACACATACACACTCTACCCTCCATAGAAACAGTTAAGAATTTTGTTTTCTTTTTATCTTATAAAAATAAAATCTTACTACGTGTTCTACAACTTGACTTTTTCACTTAATATATCTTGCTGGCGCGGTGCCTGTGGCTCAATCAGCTAAGGCGCCAGCCACGTACACCTAAGGTGGCGGATTCAAATCCCCAGCCCAGGCCCGCCAAACAACAATGATGGCTGCAACCAAAAAATGGCCGGGCGTTGTGGTGGGAGCCTGTGGTCCCAGCTACTTGGGAGGTGGAGGCAGGAGACTCACTTGAGCCCAGGAGTGGGAGGTTGCTATGAGCTGTGATGCCATGGCACTCTACCCAGGGGGATAGCTTGAGGCTCTGTCTCAAAAAAAATATATATATATATATATCTTGCATATATTTTCATATAAATACACATAGAATT
>CAUYQV010106651.1:0-14578 GCA_963574575.1 Galagoides demidoff
CAGGCGCCCGCCACAACGCCCGGCCATTTTTTGGTTGCAGCCATCATTGTTGTTTGGTGGGCCCGGGCTGGGGATTTGAACCCGCCACCTTAGGTGTACGTGGCTGGCGCCTTAGCCGATTGAGCCACAGGCGCTGAGCCAAGAACACACATTCTTATTAGCATGGAAGAACTGAGGAAACATTGTTCTCTTGACCTTTTTAAAGGAATCTACAAGAGATTAAGCTTCAGATGACTCAGTGTCTACAAATATCAACTTAAGACCTGGTGGTGAAAGTTAAATATACAGTTACTTGTAAAACGATGGTCAGTGAGGATTTAAGTGGAGAGATTGTAGTGTTTGATGACCATATGATCAGATAATACTATGTATACAGTATAATCACAAGAAATAAAGAGCAAATGGAGATGGCGTATGCCTGAGTATTTATGGGATATTTTAATTCTATTAGGCCCCATGTCTTGGAGAAGTTGGGTTCTCAAAGAAAGAAGAAAGAAACGGAGGAAAGAAGATGCAGATGGAGCACAGAAGTGGCTAAAAACCCTGTTGTTCCCCATTTGAATTGGAAAATTCTCTATGAACTCAAGCTACGTCTCTGTCTTATCTATCTCATCTGTCTGCTCCATCAGTCTTGAGTTCACAAAGAATTTTTAATTTCAAATGGAGAACAACAGGGTTTTTACCTAGCCATTACTAGGTATAGTAGATATCATCTGTATATGATCCGGACATCTAGGCGATAGATACAGACTGAGTAGATTTTTGTAGGTATTTATCTATATCTATTGATCGTCTCTAGATAGCTCTATATCCCGTCAGCTCTGTTTCTCTGGAGATCCCTGATGGATACAGGCATACTGATTTCTATTAACTTAATTTCACTTTATTCTATGAATTTGAATTCATAGAATATGAATGGGGAGTGGGTAAAGGCATCATGGAGCATGATTACTCCTGGGCTTTACCTCATTTGGGGATGATTGCTTGGCAAGCTCTTCACCTTCTGCTGGGAAGGCTCAAGGGCAGACAGATAGAAGCACAAGGGACCAGACAGGAGGAGAGCCTCACTTCGTAACAACCCTGCTGCTCTCACGGTAACTAGTCCAGTCCTAGGAGAGCAAGAACTCCCCCCAAAGACCCCAGACACACCACTCACCTGTTTATGAGGGATCTGCCCCTATGGCCCAAACACTTCCTAAAGGACACATCACCTCTCAACACTGTCGTATTGGCAATTTAATGAGTTTTAATGGGGATGGACTACATCCAAACCAAGCAGCCAGTTTGCCTAGAGCAGAGCTGAAATATTAGAGCCAATATCTGGGAACTGTGTATTTAAAATTCTTTCTAAAAATGTTGCCTTTTTGCACACTTCAAATACTCCTGGCCTTAGTAGCTTTCAGCGTGAGAGCACTCCTTTAAGACCGTGCTTGAAATACTCCGCTGCCTTGGAGTATGGGGCTCCAGAGCCTCTACCACAGGTGTCTTGTATTCCTTCAACACTCTTGATTCTTCAAAGGCTTCTAGGAGGGAGTAAGGCTGGTCACTCAAGCTGGTAATGACTTTCCAGGGGTCCTTTCTGCAGTCACTTGAATGGAAGAGAAGTACCTCTGTTCCCATGGGGATGTCTATTTCATCTCCCTGGCCCCAGAGGTTTCATGCTCTCTCCGTCCCTCCCAGACCCACGTTGGAAGGAGGTGAAGATGCAGTGTCAGCCCAAGAATGCTGCTCCCCTCTCAGCCACGTTGTAACACATACATAAATTATATGAATAATTTTATATTGTAATCACACTACCAAAGAACTACATAAATCATACAGCATCCATAATTTAAAGTGTCATGATCATCTCTGACCACACGAATGTTTGGGGTTCGGTTGGCCCAATCTTTCCTCATGACACTTTCCCCCTCAAACCATGAATACCTTTTCTCCGATACTTAACCTTCCAAAGGAACTATAAAAGTATGCATTCAAAAAAAAAAGGGTAGGAGGTGGCACCTGTGGCTCAAGGAGTAGGGCGCTGGCCCCATATACCAGGTGCTCCAGGTTCAAGCCCAGCCCCACCCAAAAAAAACTGCAAAAAAAAAAAAAAAGGAAAAAAGTACACATTCTAAT
The DNA here is from genome assembly GCA_963574575.1 of Galagoides demidoff. Classification (NCBI taxonomy): domain Eukaryota; kingdom Metazoa; phylum Chordata; class Mammalia; order Primates; family Galagidae; genus Galagoides; species Galagoides demidoff. The sequence goes on from CAUYQV010106651.1 coordinate 2,119, forward strand.
TTTTAAAAATCCTGTGGGGGGGGGCAGCCCCTATGGCTCAGTGGGTAGGGTGCCAATCCCACATAGCAAGGGTGGTGGGTTCAAACCCGACCCTGGCTAAACTGTAACAAAAAAATAGCCAGGCGTTGTGGTAGGCACCTGTAGGCCCAGCTACTCGGGAGGCTGAGGCAAGAGAATTGCCTAAGCCCAAGAGCTGGAGGTTGCTGTGAGCTGTGATGCTACAGCACTCTACCCAAGGTCACAAAGTGAGACTCTGCCTCTAAAAAGAAAAAAAAAAATCCTGTGTGTATGACATGATTCGGCCCGTGCACATCAGACAATCTGCCTTGTTTTATGAGTCACATCTTTTTCCCCTTCATTTTCTAGCTATGTTATTATAATATTTTCTAAAAGCTTAAGTTTGATGTATTTATTTCCCAGCCAGTCACTTATGAAATTACCTTACTAGTTCTGAGAGCTTTTTTGGTCGATTTTAATGTCTTTACAAGGTAGGTGATTACATTATCTAACAGACAATCTCGACTCTGATTTCAATACTTAATAATTCTTCGCCTACCCAGAATCTAATGAGAATACCTCTCTTGCTTCAATGACTTTGTGAGGTATTTTTTATTATGTGAAGGAAATAACATTTGATTACTGTTTTACTATGGATTCGTTTAACTCAGGGAAGAATGCTTGGTTTGGTTCAGATGAAGCATCTGTTGCTAGGAGGACAGAATGGTGGGCCTCAGACTAGGAGTCAGTTACCAGCGTGGAAGGGATTGAGGGCTGAGGATGGAGACGGGGAGACCAGTCAGGTGGAGCCTCCAAGGAGAAGTTAAAAGACAGCTATGTAGATTGGAATTCCAGGAAGAAAACACCAGACAAGAAAGAAAAACTAGATGAAAGAAAAAAATAGAAGGAACATTTTCTGAACTGGGGGAAGCCTTCATCTTCAAATTGGAAAGAACCACTGAGTGCTGATTAAAAAAAAGTAAAGGAGGCTCGGCGCCTGTGGCTCAAGTGGCTAAGGGACCAGCCACATACACTTGAGCTGGTGGGTTCGAATCCAGCCCGGGCCCACCAAACAACAATGATGGCTGCAACCAAAAAATAGCTGGGCACTGTGGCAGGTGCCTGTAGCCCCAGCTGCTTGGGAGGCTGAGGCAGGAGAATCGCTTGAGCCCAGGAATTGGAGGTTGCTGTGAGCTGTGATGCCACGGCACTCTACCCAGGGGGACAGCTTGAGGCTCTGTCTCAAAAAAAAAAAAAAAAAGTTAAAGGAAGTCTTATCCAGGTGAAAGTTTTTACTCTTAAGGATAAAGAGGAAAAAAAAAGAAAAAAAAAGGATAAAGAGGAAAAAATCCTACATCCATAAATGAAAAAAAAATTGTCTATAAAGGGGAAAAAAATCTAGGTATATATTAGACTTCTCTATAACATAAAACGCCGAATGGAGCAACATCTACGGAAGCCGAGGTTGGTAGATTGTCGTCTGTCATCTAAGACCACCAGAGTTACTCACCTGTAAAGTGGCAGCCCAAGGACACTCTTAGATACACAAAGACTTGTGAATATGTCAACCATCTTCTATTCCTGAAAGATTACTCAGCCAAAATCTCCACGTATCAATGTTTAGTATCGAGTATTCGTACAGTTTTAATGTGTTTTATGTAAATAATGGTGTATACATGGTAATCAAAGCTTTGATTGTACAGAAAGCATGAAATGAAAAGAGAAATCTTTCCCCTTGTAATGCGTTTATAGTTTCTCTCTCAGAGTTGGCCAATTTTCCAACTTTTGTTTTTGTTCTTCCTAACTATAAATGTACATTCTCCCCCTTTCCCCACTAATCCACTTTAGATAGGATTGCTATCGTAAATGAGGCTTTTATAATCTTTTCTCCTTCTTTCCATCCCTTTCCAAGTTTTTTATTATAGTTTTACTTTTGGTTCATCCATTAATGACATCTATACTATTAAAATGTAAAATAAACCAAAACATCTGTTTCTGATTTGTGAACTAGGTCCCCAGGTGGTTAAGCGTGGGGAAGTTAACACTCACAGGTCTCTCTACCTCGTCTCACCTTCCCGTATCTTCAGCCCCATTAATCCTTTCATAGTCAAGATTTATAGTATCTGTATCCTATAACTTAAAAAATATTTTTCTATAGGTTAATTCTAAATATTAAACCCCAATTTTATCAATCAGCGTTCACTTGCAAGTAAATTAGCCACTGTGACTATTTTAAGGAGAAAGGGATTTACCAGAAGAAATTAGATGCTTCCAAACATGTCCAGAGGGCTGGCACGGGGGCTCTAAGTAGGGCTTTCAGGAAAGACTCTGCAGAAGGGAACTGAGAGGTGCTGTGGGCTTCAGAAAGGCGGTTCAGGTGTGACACAGGAATCTGGGAACTGTCCCTGCTGCATTTATTGGCTCCCTCAACATCCAGCAAGGTCTATATCAGATTAAAAAAAAGCTTTACACCTTGCCTCTCGGCACTGTGATGCCGTTAGCCCTGCTACGGAAAAATAGTAACAAAACAACCCAGTACTCCATGACCAGGCTTGTCAGCAAAAAGAGCTGCAGCCAGACAAGGACACATTCGGGGCCCACTTCTGCCTTCTGCAAAGCACATCTAGAACTCCAGCTGGGGGGTAGCCTGGAAATGGAGGGTTTGCTTTCCCGCCTGTTCAGAACAGAGAGGAACACTAGGAAACAGGTGGAAACACAGCAAGGACCCACCCCCAGCACACACCATGCCTAGGATTAGTGTTGACCAGGATGGAAGACAGGACACACCAGCAAGGAGACGGACTTGTCCGTCTGCTCCTGGTATTCCCAGGATTGAGCTCAAATGGACTCTCTCTCTTCCGCCTTTCAATTCCTCGAAACTCATGCAACATTTAAGTTTGCTTCTTTTTAGACTATGAGTTTCTCAGACAGACTTTTATTTTCCTGGAACTACCAATTGACTTTTTTGTGTTTATTTGACAAAATATAATTTGAGCACATCTTGCCACTAGATCATTCAGCTTCGGAACAGTCTGTCATCTGTGTACCCAACACACTCATCTTGAAGTCCTCTGAGTTTCTGTTCTAATTTAGATCCTTGGAGCAATAACATTTTTTAACTTCTAAGAACTTGTTTCTCTCTGATTGCTACTTTTATAACAACCTCTTCTTGTTCTGGGAACTAACATCTTGTTGAATCTCCAGGTCAGACCGTTGAATCTCCAGGTCAGACCGTCAGACGTGTGAAAGCCCTCTTCCATCTCCTAGTTCTTGTTTTCTCCTGGGTCGGCTGTTTTACTGGTTCGTCTTGATCCATGCCTTCTGTACTGTCAGTTTTTCTCAGACGCCTGGTAACTCTTGCTGTCTGTTCAGATTTCTAAATGAAAAATGAGGCTGGCAGACGTGACGCTGGCACGTCCCTGCAGCTGTCTGGACTTGCTGTCCTCCTTGGCCTCTCCAACGGGCATGGGTGGTGTGTGCTGGGTGGCAGGCTCCCTGTGGGGTCTTGGGAGGGGGGTGGCAGCCTGACTTGTCCTCAGCAGCCGTGAGTGTCCCATTTGTCTGGTCCTGGCAGTTCCCTTCTGCGCCCTGAATGCTGCTGGCCTAAGTTGGTGCTCTAGGTCCTGTGGCTGTCATCACCTGGGGGAGGCTTTGTTCCACGCCGTTCTTGTATTTCTGGTGTTGCCAGAAATCCTGGGGTCCTTGCTGGCATCTCTGCCTGCACCATCACATTGCCTCCTGTGTGTCTCTTTTCCTCTTCTTGTAAAGACATTAGTCATATTGGATTAGGACTCATCCTAATCAAGTATGACCTCATCTTCCCTTCTGAAAAGACCCTATTTCCGAGTAAGGCCACAGTCACTGGTACTGGTACCGAGGCCTTCAACATGTCTTTCTAGAGGATGCAATTCAACCCACAACAGTCAGCTCCCTAGAGGTGGCCCCTGAGACAGGTTCAGGTGCACGTGGTTATTCAGGGAAAAACCTCGAAGGGAGTAAAAAGAGGTGCAGGATGGGTGTGAGGCTGTCTCAGGTGAAGTGGAACCTGGACCAGCCCTGGCGGGGGGAGGTGGTCTACAGAGTTGTCCGGCCTCAGGTTGAGACCTGGGCTTCGTTTCCTGTGCCAGTCAATCATTGCTCCACGTGGGAGCGTGTGATTCCCCAGCGGGACGGCTCTCGTGGGCCCAGCACACATCTCTAGAGAAGATGTCAGATGTAAGGCCATCAGCCAATTACTGAAGGCAGCACAAGGAGGGAGGGGAATCTTTCCTTCTGGATGTCCTGTTGCAAGTGTGTTTTACCTTCTTGTGCTATCTTTTGTGTCTCACTCTCACGTTTTCCATCTCTTTTTTGTTTTTCTGGGCTGCATTCTAAGTTCTTATGCCCTGGTGCAAGTGTGCGTGTGTGCGTGTTGGGGGGGTGGCCAATCCTCTCATAGAAGATCCCTTCAGCCTGCATTTTATAATCCTCAGTGGGACACACCTTCTCCTGGCAGAGGTTTCCTCTGGGGGAGCCCAGAGTCTGAACCGTGCATGCGATGGAACCCACAGAGAAGTTTATTTTGTTTCTGCCATTAGCTTTCAGGGTTTTCTCTGGTCTGAGGCCAGTTATACTCATGTGTCAGTTTCTTAGGTTCTTACATCATAAGGGTGACATGGAGCACATGCCTCACCTACAGGACACTTAGGCTAAGATTTTTTCACAGGAAGTGCTTTTGTCTTTTTTTTTAATCCATCCAGATCCTGGTGTGGGGGCATTTGGGGACAGACCTCTGTCTTATGAGAGAGAGAAACCTCCCTGGGGCTGCTCTGTGCTGGGGTTCCACATCAGCTCTGCATCTCGTGCAGACCCTTTGGTCCCTGTGTGGCCCGGTGTGAGCTTTGAGACCCCTTCCCCAGCAGGTGTGACCTCTCTCTGGCTCCCTGAAGCTGCTGTTTGGACCTTGATCCATTTGGCTCTTGGTGAGCTCTACTTTTTCTAGCATCTAAGGATTGCTCTTTCCTCCTTTTGGCTAGATGCTCAAATTATTTCTCATTATATTTTAATCCAGTATCTCTACCTGGAGGTCTTCCATGGTTCTGCCTATCATGGTTTTAAATCTGGAATTCTTTCCTTTAGAAGTTCATCAAAGTCTCTCATCTGCTGAAGTCCATATACCATCTCCTTCCCCACCCCAACATCAGTGCTGTTAAGGATTTATTCCCTATTGCAATTCTTTTACTGCTAATCCCATAGAGTTTTGTCATGGAGAGAAGCTACGCATATATAACTGAGGTGTCTGACATTGAGAGCACGTGAAGTTGTCTCAACTTCCTCCCAGGGACACTTCAGTTCATTCACGAGCACGCCGCACAGTACTGCTCAGAAACACCACATTCTATCTTGCTTTTATAGTTATTTAGAAGTTTACCTTGCTCCCCCCCCAACAAAGTAGTAAGCTACTTATTATCAAAGCTTATGTTTTATTTGTCTTTATATCTTCCAAGCATCTTGCCCAGTATCTTGCAAACATTGGGTATTTCACATGGAATAAGGGAGCTTGGTTAGACTCCAGCCCTGACCCTCCCATGTGACTTTGGGAAAGTTATGCAACCTCTCTGAGCCAACTTTCTCGTCTATCAAATGGCAATAGTCAAACCTTTCCAGGACTGTTTTAAAAGTGAAATGAGATTGTGTACAGGAAGCATAGCCCCTCCCAGACCTGTGCAAATATGTCTAAATTCTCCCAGGTGGTTTATTTCACGCCTCTGAAATAACCAGGTGCCCCTTTCTCCTTTCCCAGCAGTTCCCTATCTGAAATGTGGGGCAAGGACTTTTCTGGCAAATTGGTGAATCAGAACTTTACAGCATGGCTCTTTCTGATGACATCAGCTGCAATCCTGAAAGGCTGAGAGCAAAATGGCCCCCAGACAGTTCCATGACCCCTCACTCAAAATCATCTTAAGGGTTTGAAAGAATTGAGGTTAAAAAGGCTGAGAGAAAAATCTTTGTGGTGACAGCTATCACGTTGACAAACATGGGAGGGGTTGGGCAGAAGGAGCTATGAAATGGACAGTGTTTCCCCCTCATTTCAGGCCTCATGAGAGGGCTTGAGAATGACACTCAGAGCTGGAGATTTGCCCTCTGGGGTGGAGGCGGGCAGAAAGGGTGCTGTTGGTCCACCCTATGGGTGTGACACTTGGGGCAGGAGCCAGTATCACACAAAGCAGCTCAAGAGAGCTTGTCTCCAGAAGTGCAGGTGGGTCTCCCACTGGCAGAGTCCCCTAGGCAGTGCTGGTGAGACCTCGCTGTGCCCCTCCTAGCAGGGGCTGCAGCACTGGCCACTAGGGCAGAGGCCTGTCTTCCAGCTCTGTTTCTCTCTGGCATATGCTCTGGAAATTGCCCTCAGCCAAAGAAAGCTGCCTCACCCAGTGTCACAGCCCTTCCTCAGGGACACACCATCCAGTGCTGGGTCCACAAGGGGGTTCTGGCAGATGCCTGGTCGCTGCAGGGGTAACTCTGAGAGGCCCCCAGCTCCATAGTGTCTCACAGCACCAACCACGGCCTCTGTGGCAGCTGCCTGGACCCCTCTGCCCAACCTGCAGGGCTGTTCCCAAGGGCATTTCCCACTACACCTCCTGCTCTCTGACTTCAGTGGAGGTTTCCTGATGCTGAATCCCCCTGGAAAAAGCTCTCTTCCCTCCCACCCCTCTTGGAGGGGTCCAAAACCATGAGTGAGCTTGGGAGGAAGAGAGAGACGTGGGCCGGGGAGCAGAGGGGCCATTCCCTGCCCACCCCAGGCTACACTGTGAAGGCTCCTGGGCTGGCTAGAGAGATGCCGTCATTCTGAATGAAGCTGAATTTTGACTATTTCTTTTCTTTTTCTTTTCATCATTGTTTGTTTGTTTGTGTCACCCTTGGCATTTTTATTTTATTTTATTTTTTTCAAGTTAATGTGAGGGTACAAACAACTAGATTACAATATCTGCATTTGTTAGGTAGAGTCCTTGTGTCCCACACTCAGATGTGCCATATACCCTTACACTGTGCCCATTAAGTGAGAGCACGCCCATCCTCCCCCCCTCCAAGTTTTAGCTGTTTTATGAGACTGAACGTCTTAGCTGTTGACATGAGGCTGCTCTTGTGACTAGTAGTGACTGAAGGATGAGGACAGTGATCCTGATCCAGCAGTACACAGAGATGCTTTGGGGCCACCCACGTTTTCATCCAAGGGTGAGGAAACAACCAGGTCAGGTGGCTAAGGAAGGAGGGTACCCAAGCGTCACGGGTCAGTGGCAGAGCCAGGGCCAGCCCACCGCTTGCTAACACACTCCCTGATGTCTCCATGTGTCCCAGTCCAAACTAAATTTCCAGAACAATCCATGCTGTTTCATTTTTCAGTTTCTTTGTCTATATACTGTTCTTCCTGGTGCATTTAGAAAAGGGTGAGTAAATGTTGTAGGCAAACGCGAGGTGGGTGTGGGCGTAAGGAAGGGAGGAGGCAGGAGGGTGGGAGCAACTGCGTGACCTAACGCAGGCCACACTGGGGAGCCCCCGAGACAGTTCTGAGAAGGGCTGCGAAGACGCCCCAGCCTTCCCTCTCCTGAAGTGGGAGCTCTGGCTAGCTACTGGGGATCCTGAGACCAACCTTTGTGGTTTCAGCATTTCAGACCGAGGTTGAGAAGTGCATACAGCATGTCTGCATCTGATAGACTAGAAACCAGCATTATCCGGCTTGAGGTGGTTGTCATGGCAATGCATGATTACCAGGGCTTGACTAGAACAGCAGCCCAATCACCACTGATCACTTCCCCTTTCATTTCTTCCCTACACTGGGTTTCCCTTACAGACAGGTAAGAACGAGAAACCTGGATGAGAAACCACTTTGGGCCAGCCACATTCATCACCCTCAATCTAAATCAGCCTCTTCCTGAGTGGGACCAAGGGAAGAAGTTTTGATACCTCAGGCAGCTTATGACAGTGGCTTAACAATTTGTGCAATGCCCAGACGTCCCAGGAGCCCATGCCAGGCCCCACCGAGCTTGATTTCATTCCCTGGTGCATTAACAGTCCTGTCCCACACCCCCAACTTCCTGCCCTTACCTTGGGTTTGACTTCTCTAGAGTTTGCCCTTCCCTCTACCTGAGCCCCTTGAGAGCGGGGCTCAAAAATAGCTCCTAAGATGTCACAGGTCTTACAGTTCATCCCACGGTTATTACTGTCATGATTCTTTAGCTTTGCCCTGAAGGCTCCAGTCTCCTTCGTGAAGCACCCTCAGCACCTAATGTTCATAATCATAGTCACAGAACTCAACACCCGCCTTCCTCCTTCACGACTGCCCACAGTTCTGGGGGTGCATGACACTCATTCATGCAATAAACCCCACTGACCACCTACTAAGGGCCAGGCAATGTACTAGATCCCGGACAAAACAGACGAGCATCTCTGCCCTCATGGGGCTTAACACCTCATATGGAGCAGACAGTGAACACATACGTAGGTAGGTCACATAGTGTGTTAGACGATGATATGAGACAAGAAGAAAAATAAGCAAAGGAGGAGACAGGAGAGTTAGGACATTCCAATTTTAAAGAGTGGTCCACAAAGGATATGCTGAGAAGAGACTTTTAAGAGGAGAGCTTTGGGTATCCAGAAAAAGAGTCCACCAGTGTGAAGGCCCTGAGGTAGGCGGGGATGGGCGGTGGAAGGCAAGGTCAGAGAGGAGTCAAGGGCAGCTTCAAAAGGCCTTGGAGGTCCTCATGAAGATGCCGGCTTTTCCATGAGCGAGATACGAAGTTTTCGGAGGGGTCTGGCAGAGAAGCCTTCTCACTGTTGCTTTGAGAGGAGATCAGAGAGGGGCAGAGGTGGAGGGAGAAGCTGGCTATCGGGGGACAGCTGCTCCAGGCTGGCACAGAGGATGGAGTGAGAAGTGGCTTCTGGATGTGCCCGGACACTACCACCACCACCTGGGTTTGCTGAGACTGGGAAGCAGCTATGGAGAAAGGAGGCCATGCGACCACATTCGGTCTTGGCTCAAGTATCAGGAAGGCTGGCAAGGTCATGCCGAGAGGGGAGGTGGAAGGGAAGCACGGGTGTGGGGTGTGCTGGGAGATCAGAATACAGTCTGGGGGGTTTATGAGACACCCAGGTGGGATGTCAAGCAGACGTTTGGAGATTCAAGTCTGAAGTTCACAGAGAGACGTCCAGACCAGGTTGTCGCCTCAGGAGTCATCACTGAAAAGGTGATTTGTGAGGCCGTAAGACTGGTGAGTGCACCACGGGGGTGAGTGTACACAGAAGAGAAGAGGTCCAGGCGGGAGCCCAGGGCCATTGACACCAGCAGGGGAGGAGGAACCTGAGACAGATGGAGGAAAACAGCACAAAGGAAAAGCACAGTGTGATGTCAGGAAGGTGGGCAAGGAAAGGGCTTCAGAAAGAGGGTGCTCAGTCCACTGTGCTGCTGGGATGAGAAGCTGGGGCTGAGTCTGGGGGCGCTGGCAGGACAGTCTGATTGGAGGCAGGTCTGGAGGAAATCCAGAGAAACTCCAGGGACAGTAAGGCTAGACGGCGCTTAGCAGGGGCGCTGCTGTAAAGGGAAGACAGAAAAGAGAGGAGCTGGAGGGGGATGGGGGCGTCAAGGAGGAATTTGGGGTGTGGGAAAGAAGCAGCACGTGAGAAGAATGTGTGGGGCTGTGGCTGTCACCTGGGAAGGCACGTTCTCGGCCATGGCTGCACGTTGGAATCACCTTAAGTCTCCAAAGCCTGGGTGGAACTTCACGTAAAATAAGTCAGCGTCACTGGGGATGGCCCCCAAGAGGAAGAGCCCCTGCATCAGAGAAAGAAACAGATGGAGCAGGGAAGGCGGGGGAGGGCTGGGCTCCAGGGAAGAGAGGAGCGGCCTTTCCAGGGAGCGTGGGGCGGTCGCCTCTGTTGGTGGGAGAGAAAGTGGAGTCTGTGGGGGTTGATGTTGGTGGAGTGGGGGCCTGGAGCAAGGTCCCATGTGCTTGTCCCTTTTGTCAGAGAAATAGCACCATAGGGTGTCAATGAGCAGTGAGGGAGGGGAGGAGAGTTTGGGAAGGTCCTCTAGGGAAGCAGGTCCTGGGGGTGTCTACAGTGGTCTGGGCAGCACAGGGGCCACTTAGTTTGGGGGTCAGTTGTCAGAGTGAGACTGCTTGGCCTGGCCCCTCCCAACTCCAGTGCTGGGCATCAGCCCTGCTCATGGCTGGGCGATCTCCCCATGTCGTTTTCTCTCCTTGAGTCTCAGTTTCTTCATCTATGAAATGTGACAGTTCCTACCACTGAAGAACAAGGCCCAGGTCAGAGCTGGACGCAAAGTGCCCAGTGCAAGAGCTGCCCCCAGCAGGCACGTGGTAAAGGGACTGGTAAGTTAGGGACCCGTCTTCCTGCCTTCTCCCCTCCTGCTGTGGGACTGAGTTTTTCCCTTGGCATCCTCTAGGGAACTCGGTGCTTACGTGCTGCCCACGTGGAATTACACCTGGGTTAGATGCCTTCTGGCTGAATAATTAACTACTTAGAGAGCATTTGTCTTTGTGTGAGTGATGATGGCGAGAACTCAGCACAAGGCAAAAGCGCCAGCCTGTTCCTCCAGCAGAGCTGCTTCCTCCACAATCCTTGCTGTTTTAAACACTCTGACTCTGATCTTTAACTGCAGAGTTATAAATAAAATGCGTGATTTGTACTTCTGCTGCCTAGAAGAAAAGGGATCGTGTGAGACTGTGTACAATGAATGGCACAGATACATCAGAGCCATCCAAATGAAGATGAGAAACAGGTCTGGACAACTGAATTGGGGCAGCACTCACGGAGGTGGTGCTGGGAATGGCCTGAGAGCCTGGGTGGTTTCACTGTACTCCCCAAAGCCCACTAACGGTGCAGTGGAGATGGGGGACCCATCCCACCCCTGGGCTAATAAGGAGCCGAGTCCTGGGAAGGGGGCACTGAGTACCCATTGCAGATGGCAAGAGGATGGGAGGTCAGTCTTCAGGGCCCTGCCAGCACACCTTGCGAGGTGGTTGCCTGAAGTTGAGAGCTCTTCCTGCATAAGGAGCCCCAAAGACCCCTTTGCTGCATATGGAGGGCTCAGAACGGTACAGGGAGAGGCCCACTTAGTGCCTGTGACTGGGCTGTGTCTCTGCTGCAGCTTCTGTGGGTGGTAGGATCACCCGGGCCACACAGCTCTCCTTCCCACCCTCACCCCTGTTCTCCTGTGGATTTTCCACCTGCCCCAGGAGCTCTGAAGTGCCTGTCCCAGCAGGTATGACAAAGCGAACGGGACATCCCTACAAAAGACTCGAGTCCTTTATTCTGTAGGCTCCTCTGGTGTGTGGGAGGTAGTGGCGACCGGAGATATACCTCATATTTACAGAGGGCTTTACCTGTGTCACACTGCTGTCTCATGTACTTCCTAGCTCTGAAGAGGCTGGCAGTGAGCAAGGATGGCCCTGACCTTGAGCGAGTTATCTTGAAAAAGGGAGGGAGCATGAAAGCAAGGGCCCCCGAGACTTCCGGGGATCCTACAACAAGATCACTATTCTGAACCCTCAACTCTTCCATCGCAGGTCAGAACGTGCCTCCCCAGGCTGGCAGACAACAGGCGCCCCGCATGCCATTGGCCCTGGGCTGGCTGCTCACACCCAGCAGCACCAGTAACACCATCCTGCCAAATGGCATGATGTATCATGAGAACCTGGTGATTCTCCAGCCTTGATTGGAGAGGAGCTACTCTCTGTCTTAATTAAAAGTGAGACTCAAAAGTTTGTGGGTAGATGTGGCTGTTAAGATGCTGAATGCTGACAGTCTCTGGTTTACATTTGGAATAGGTCCTCATGTTCCCTTTCCGTGGGTAACTTTCATGTGACATCATCTGGAATTTAATTACTGAGAGCTATTAAAGGACTTGGGGAATTTAAAGCTTGGGTGGCTTTCACTTTGGGGCCCCACCCAAATCTCACCTGTCATTCTCGTAGCTTTTGCTTTGGTCTGCATGACGCTTGGCTGGTCAAGTGATAGCAGTCACGTCCTAAAGATGGAATGTCCTCTGAAACCTGTGAGCGAGCCTTGCAGAGGTGTGGTCTGCTGGCAGGGCAAGGTGAGGTGGGGTTGGTCCTGTCTAGCTGGGTTTCTCTGAGGTCTGTCCGTGTGCAGGCTCGGCGCCTCTCCATGCAGGCCTTAAAAACCTCATGTTGGGGCTTGTTGTATACTCGGATGTCTGAGGTCTGAGACTAGTTAGCGCCAACAATAAACAGTCAAGTCAGTCTTGAGAAATTGAAACAGAGTCAAACCTCTCAGCAAACAATAGGAGCAGTCCTTGCCTAAAATCCTTTCCTGGAGCAAGGTGAGTTTATAAGATAAATCAAGCAAGGCAGTTTATAATTAAGTGCTGGTGGGTATGGCAGAGACGAGGACTGCTGGGAGCTCAGCAGGGCAGGCGGGGGGGGGGGGGGGGGGGGGGGGGGCCCCGGCC